>JAYKTE010015239.1:0-15825 GCA_036873565.1 Xipholeptos notoides
ACATTTTAATCCATATTATCTGTATCAACCAAACTTGTGAGATTTTCTTTATGAGGAATATATTGTGTGTGTGTGTGTGTGTGTGTGTGTGTGTGTGTGTATCAGGTTCATTCCAAAAGTAATGCCTCCGATTTTTTTTATTCCACCTGAATGGAGGAGATTGCAAATTGCATTGTTATGATAAACTTATGCATTCATAACCTGAAAGTTTCACCTTTGTTGCAGGTATTGACATTATGAGAAATAAACCCCTGACATGGATATGCATCAGAAGCAGAGATGTGTCATTGAATTCCTCTATGTACAAAAAGTTGAACTGATCAACATTCACATATACACACATATATACACACATGACTAGCAAATACAGCGTACTAGTGATTTAGCTTAACTAAGTTTCCATTTATTGGTTTATTCATAAGATTAGAGTGAAATAACATTTCATGGGTTTGGCTAGTAACTTTTGTATTTGACTGGTAAAGGAAAATATTTAGTTGTCAAACGTTAACTAAAATGACTATTTTGGATCTAGAGACTTGAAATTTGATGTATAGGGTGTTGGTTTGGAACTGGAAAAAAATAGCTGCTAAGTCAAACTTGAAAAACTGGATCATTGCAAGTCCCTAGTGCCTGCTGTGTGCGAGCTACATGGACCAATATAACCATAAATAAATTATACTCACCATTGGTCCTTGAGTATATCTAAACAAATAGCTCCTGTTACAGAACTAATATTTGGATGCCAGATCCTAGTAACAAATCGAACCTATATTTGGAGAGAAAAAAAATATATAATTACTGGGCATTCAGAAAATCACAAATGAATGAATAGGGAAATATATACACATATATACCATAGTAATAACAACTAATAATGCATCAATATTTGATTTAAAAATCAATAAGATAATATTACACATTAACTACAGGAATAGAAGTCTGCTTATTTTCATTTTGAATCTTAGATATATCTTTCAACATCAAATCTTCATTTAAATCTGCATTCAATGATCTAATAGATAAACCAAGAGGCATCAATATCAAAAGTTGTTGTTACTATATATTTATATCAGATTTAAATATTGAAAACACTATAAAACCAATTAATGTTATTCCTTATAAAATGTGTTTAATTTTGTTCAAGAGTGTGTTGTGTAAACACAGATAACAAAACTGTAGAAAATGTGTAACGAGACTGATGCAAGGTCGATGATGCTCGTGTAGGAAAAATCAGTTAAAAAATAGACGCAAGAGACTTGGTTGTCAGTAGTAAGGAGAAAAGAGTATAAAAACAAGCAGAAAAGGAAAGAGATCTCTGGAGAGGATTATATGACAAAGAAGAGGAAAATAGAAAATAATATTTTTGTTTAATAACATATTTCATTACAAGCTATTTCGGCAATATTTATATTCTATAAGTCATGGCTGGTAAATTTGATTTAAAACTAGTGCCAGAATATAACGGTACAACATCAATAGTGGACTGGCTAGAAAGAGTAGATCTGATTTGTAAACTTTCAGAAGTTGACAGGGTTGAACAGGTGATCCCCTTGCGACTGGCCGGAGGGGCATTTGATGTATACCAGCAGCTCTCAGAAACAGAGAAAACTGTTGTAACACGAGTGAAGACTGCCCTGCGCAGAGCATTTGCACTTGATCCCTGCGAAGCGTACAAGCAGTTTTCAAGACGAATTTTGCGCCCGGATGAGTTGATAGACGAGTTCTACGTAGCTTTGAAAAAACTCTCCAGTCTATTCAGAGGAGTCCCCAGTCATTTAGCAATAGGACTTGAAAAAGGACCAGAAACCCTTTATTAATCAACTTAAGATGAAATATATTACTACTTACATTTTGTTTCTCTTTATTTTCCATTCATCAAATATTATTATTATTATTATTGTGAATAGCACAATAAAAAAGTATTCAATGTGGAAAAAGTTAAAATTCAAACCAACATAATTTTAGTAAGGTTAAGTTTTCTTGTTAAAACAACCTTTGTGGTAATTGAAAGCTTGGAACTCTTTTTCTATACAAGGTTTTTCTTTCGTAAACTTATTGTTTGAAAAATATTACTATATTATTAGATGAGGAAAATAAAGAAAATCTACAAACAGAATTTAAGCAGATTTCAAGGTATTTTTTCTTAAAGATGAATTGAAGACTTTTACTATTTCTATAGGAAATATCAGTTAAAGAATTTTTGGAAATTAACAATAATCTTTCTAGATGACAGAAAGACATTTTTTTTTAATTAAAAAAATAAAGGGTTACTAATATGCTCTAAACTATGCATGAACACAAAAAAATCTTTGATAGAACTTAAGAAGATGTGAAATAGACCCAAAATAAATTTATAGTTTACAATATGGCCTTTTTTTCATTAATTAATGTGACATGAACTTGTCAAAAGAAAATACAAAAATCAGATAAAAAAAAGACTGAATACCATCTTATGTTTTAGTTACAATAATAACAGTTACAAAAATACAATGAATTTTCATAATTATTTAAAACACAATATTCTGCCTTTGATTTATTGATTGAAAAGCAACACTTTTTTAGAAGTTTAAAGTAAAATATTGACTTTTATCAGGCTCAATATGAGGTTCCAACAAGCATCCACTTGTTTATTATCTACACATCTAAAGAAAACCAATGGTCTGAGAAAGGTTGGTGTAGGAGTAGGACCATCCACACTTTTGGGATCTGTTTATAAAGTAAGGGGAAAAAACCCAAAACTTGGAATAGAAACTTTGAATAGCACAATAATAAAGTATTAACAAATTCAAATATCCAGAATATACACTACCAATTATTTCTCTTTTCTATAAATATTAATTTTCATGCATAGAAACTCTTTACAAACAAAATCTTTTTTAATTTTTTTTAGCATAGATTTTTGAAGAGTAAAGATTTTTTCAAGGTATTGATGAAAAACTAAACAAATATCAAAAACAAGTTAGGTTTGAAATCCCTTAAGGTTTTTGTGTTTACAATTTGGCTAAAATATTTGCTACATGTTAAGAGATTGAGCAGATGTTTTTCTTTACTTTTGGAACTAATTTTTAGTCATAGTAAATATTTATAAACAATTTTTTACTCATTCAGGGTACACATTTTGGTCACCATGAAATGTACACAAAAAAAACTAAATGAATAAAACATTCTAAAGGGAGAATATAGCCTTAAACTATTTCCCAAAGGAATATAAATTAAGGAGTTAAACAAAAAAGTGAAACTAATAAATAATCTATATTAAGAAATTTAGCATAAAGAGTGTCACCACTTAATATTTGTAATTTTATCTCCAACCAGGGCCATTGTAAAAGAATTGAAAATCAGCTTGTCTATTAAGATATTTTTTAAGTATACTTTCAAAATAAGTACAATACAAAAAATAATTTAAGTTTCATATTAGCTTTTATTAATAAAAGTAATGTGGTATCAGTATTTTTACTAACCATGAGCATCCTACACACAGGTCAGAGACCATTTAAGATTTGTTTAACTATTTACTAAAGGAACATAAACAATTTAAGTTAAATTATTTTCATTATTAGAAAGTAGAAATATAAGATAACAAATTTCTAAGTTTGAAGATAAATATACAATAAATCTTCAAAATATCATTTTACTAGTTTTATAAATCAATAGAATATTACCAATAAAGTCTAATTTGTGGTTTTTATGTGAAAAAAAAATAAGACAAAATATAAATTTGTAACAATTATTAAGATATTTAAGAATACCTAATTCTGTTTAATTTTCACTATTTTCAAAACCATATTAAATATAAAAAATGTTTCATTTCAAATAAAAGACAAACTAGTTTAATCCTTTCTGTAGAATGAAATAAAATACATTTTCAATGGAAGCCCATATGTCAGTTTTAAAACAGTTTGGTGTGATTTTTACAATATATTAACCTTTTCGGTCATTTAATGCGGAGAATAATCATTTTTGTAATAAAATGACTTTTATTTATAAACTTGGGTTTTGAATCTCATGAGTTTTACTATTTAATATATAACTGGGGAAAATAAGGGAATTATTACTTTTCCAACAATATTAACTGGAATATGAACATAACAGAGCCACAGGGATTTGAACTCTTAAATTATGATTCAAAAGCATTGCATAGAGGAATTCAAAATTGGAGAAAACCAAATATATATATATTATTAGTAGGGTAGATAAGGATATTTTTTAACAGCAATATAATGTCAAGAACAATTATATATTTACAAATGTCTTTTGTTGATAATTAAAAAATCAGTTGTACTTTTTAACTCATACCAGAGATGGGTTAGATGTATTATCAGCTGTATACAAGGACATGTGAGTGTGAATTTCGGCGAGGAGTCCCTTTTGATGTGCAATAAAATTGGTCATTAGAATTGTGTGTGATCTTGGCTTTCAGCCCAAAAAGAACAACGTAAAGGCAGCACAAAGATGAAGAAGAAGAAGAAGAAATGGACAACCAGTGATGAAAGAAGGAATGGTGTGTGTGAGAAGCCTGTGACAAGGTAAGGTTAATTTGGGGCAAGATGAAAGGACTATTTCAAACAACATTACTACCAAGCGTAAGAAGTAGCCTTGAATGGTCAAATGGAGAGGCTTGCAAGGAAACAATGTAAGTAACAAGAACTAATAACTTACAGACTTCCACATATTTTGTAAAGTACACCCTCTTTCCAGTGGTATACCCTCGTGGAGTAAGAGAAGGTCATATCGTACCCGGGTTATGTAACCCCCTCTACGTTACACCAATATTCCATTTGAATTTCTAAGTTCTTTAAAAAGATTAATTTATACTATATGTCAATTCTATAGAACTTTTAATCAGATATTCTTATTTAAAAAATGTAAAGAAACAACTTTTTTTGATTAGATAGAAAAAGGAACAGAACACTAATCTAGCTGTCCTGTCCATTCATGATTTCCCAACATCCATTGTAATAGTAATAATAATTCAAAAGCCAAGTTAATCCAATCATTTGTTTGGAACTTATAGAGCAAATCAAATTCACTATCATTATTAAGTTGAAGTCTGGAATGCTTTTAACAACTCAAACTTTACTGAATATAACTCATTTATTAATAAATTAGTTTAAATATAATATTAATCTTATTAATATAATTATAATGGTTTTATCTAGCATAATATCCCTTCTTAATTAAATTGTATTTTAAATAAACTAGCTGTATGAATATATTTGTGAATTTTACTTCTAAATTTTAACTTTGATATTGTTCAATATAATACTAAGGAACAAACAAAAACATTGAAAGAAAAAAATTAATTGAACAAATGTAAGACAAACTTGTTATAGTTGCTGGGGAGCTAAGTTATCATGTATTTGTTTGCTTTGTTTCATGGCATATCAACCACTTAGGCCATTGAACAATCATCTTCTCCTAAATGTTCTTTTTTTGTGCACACATAATTTTTTCAATAATACAATATAGATAGATCCCAATCAGAGAAAGGTAATATATATTTTGATGTAGTTAATTGAAAAATTAAAGAATTTCCTTTCCAACTACTAAATACCTAGAGAGCTTACAAAAAAAATGTTGAGAACTGCTATTTGAAATGTTACTATTTCACTTCATGCACAATGTTTCCATATAAATAATAATAATATTAATAATGATAATAATAATAATAACAGGAAATGATGACAGATTATTTGGCATTGAGAATATAAACTGATCCTTAATGTATAATCAATCATTCCCATCTGCCATGTTTTAATATTAATTATAATAAAATACAAAGAAAGCTATAACTATGAAAAGAATTAAATAATATAAAAATAAGTTATACCCTTATGGTAATAGAAATATTTCAAAGACCCAGATGGTCTTTGTAATTTTGTGAGTGGGGGAAGGGTGTGTGTATATCTATTGTGTGTGTATGTGTATTTATTTATAAATATCAATGGGAGTATTTTGTTAACATTAATATACAAAGTGCCCTTTTTTTTTTAGTTGTTTTAGAGAAAGAGAGAGAGTAGGAGACTTTTTTTACACAGATATTTAGGACATAAACTGAAGCAGATCTTGAAAAGGGGAAGAGGAGAGAAGACAATTTGTTTGTGTTTACGGCATATCAACCTTTTAGGTCATTTGGTTTCTTGCATTGGTTTCTTGGTTGGCTCAGTGTTATTAACCAACTCATGTTTATCACTGAGGAGAAAATATCTTGAATATCGACATTTAAAAAAGATTTGAATCTCTAGAATTATTCAAATTAATGACATGTGGTAATATGCAAACAAACATGAAATATGTGTATTGATATAAACATATTTCATTCATTATTTATCCCATTCAGATTGTTTGTGTTTTACAGTGTATCAACCTTTTAAGTCATTTGATGCCGCACACAATCATCTTTTAAAACCGTTACTATTTTTATCCACACTTAGTTTTCTTTTTAATAACACAATATGCAGTATTTAACCCATAAATGGAGGAGTGTGAGGATTCATACTTTTCCTAAGGGTATTAGTACAAATACAGACGAAAACAGAACTTGCATGCTACAATTCCGAAGTCTGACTGCCATAAACTGGCGCAAGTAGACTTCCCCTACCCAATTCTGAATTCATATATGTACATTAACAAGAAATATTTTTATATATTATAAAACTAATATATATCCCAAAGATAGATTTCTTAAGAAGTGAAATAGGTAAAAACTAAAACTCTGAACTAAAAACTAACTATTCTTTCATTTCTTTTAAATTAAAACCAAATTCATGATGTGATTCTGACAAAGGGAAACTCAAATTTTAAATACCATTAATAATACAATAAAAACTAATATGGTTTTTCACCTATAAAAATGCAGTTCAACTATTCATATGAAACCCTTTTAGCAATTTAGGAATCAAAATAACATGAATATCACAATATTTTGAAAAATATTTGAAATAGTGATTTAAAATTTTCCTTCTAAGAAAAAAATCAGATGTAATGAAAGTAGAGTAATTTTCAGGATAATTGCAATAGATCTTATTTCAATTAATTAATTATAGTTATATTTTAAAATTATCATGACAATTATCAAAAAGTTATATTCTTGATCATTGTTAAAAATCAAAAAGGACTTATAGTTTAAAAATGTTGAATTGGGGTATAAGAAAAATCATTTTATTCTTGAAAACTTATAACTATATCTTAGTTAATTGTATCAACTAGATATCAAACTAACATTAGGAATGTAAGATTGGGGATGAATTTATTTATAAGTTGTACAAATACCACTGTGATAAACTTCTAACAATGAGAACTAAAATATAAAAAGAATCTTGAGGTTTTATAGTTATGAAATGCTACAGTAGTTAAATATTTATATAGTACAATCATAATCTAATATACAAATTTTAGAGCTAAGAGTTGGAGCCCTCTCACTCTGCCCTCCCCCCCAAAAAAAGAAATTAATGAGGAAACAGAGTTCAATGAAAATAACCCATATTTACAATGATAAACCAATATAGGAATTATACATAAAACAAGCAAAATTTATTCAAATGTAAATATATTTAAAATAAAGTGTGTAAAATTTCTTTAAAAAAAATCTATATTGATAAATTTTTCTAAAAATTAATTTAATCTATTTCATTTGAAATGACCTCAAAATATTTTTAAATAGGATTTCAGTTTTCCCCTATAAGTTTTTTTTATCATTTTATAACTAATATTTAATATGATAAAATTTTCAAAAATTATTGACAAAGTTGTGTCATATTTTAAAGAGACTTAAAACAACTATAATTTAATCATTGGTTTTGTTTTTATTGTGTAAGTAAATGAAAATATTTTTCATGGTGGGCTCAAAATGATTTAAATTGAATGCTACTCTGACAAGGATAAAAAGATATGCCGATGGAATCCAAATAAGAAAACCTTAAGTATTTTGTCTAAAGTGGAAAATATGTTACTTACTTTTGGAGGGTTAAATGGATAAGTTTCTGGAATTTTAATTTCTAGCTGAAATTTCCCTCCTTCATAAGGAGTTTCTGGTGGTCCAGCTATTTCACCTTTCAGCTCATTGAATTTATCATTAACTAATTCCACTTTGATTCGACATCTTTCAACCTGAAAAAAAAAATTATTGATAGAAATTAGCCAATAATCAAAAGGATTATTTGTTTAGGTTTTAATAACAAAAATATAAGAAAATGATAGAACAATTCAATTTATAGATGAAAATATAAAGATTCATAGTTCTTGTGGTTATGATAAATGAAATACAATGAAACATATCTATATTTGAATTATAGTATGCCTGCTAAACATTGAATTGGTTGATTTTGTGAAAATTACTCAATCTGTAGTCAGATTTGAATCTGCAACTTTCAGCAGATGATGCCACTAAGCTAACTAATAGATTAATGAATTAGACTATCAAATAACATAAAATTATCATGATAAAAGTTACCTCACCAAATTAAGGATTTCAGATTGAGCCAAACTATGAGAGTTAGACTAAAAGAAACATGTTTCGAAATTTAGATTATTATCTTATCTTCATATAAATTATTAAACATTTTTATAAAAGATAAAACTATTTTAAGAATATAACCTCTGCATATCATCAATTAAGAAGCTTTATATTTTCCAGTTATTAAGATCATTCTGTAGGCAATTGGATGACAGGTAACTTAAAATTAAATTTTAAACTTTAAATACTCCCCTCTTATTTTAGCTCAACAAATATTGATGGAAAATAAAATTATATTTCATAAATCAAAAAAGCTAGGCCCAAAATTTTTTGTTTTTAAATTTTAAGTATAATTTTCTTCTGAAATCTCTCATCTAAAATTTGTTTATTCCATTCCCATCTTAGAACTCTAATCTTTTTAATTTTTTTGATGTACCAAAAAAAAAAAAAAAAGGAAATGTATATAAATATTGTATTATTCCATGGTTTACATTCATTTTTTTTTCCACTCAATTTCTTTAGTGTTTTTTTTTTAATTAATACTATCCAATAAATTAACAAAAATTAACTTTCAATTTTTCTGTAAATTTAAAAAAATAAAATATCATTATCCAAGCCTAGACTGACTTCACTTATTTCAAAAGTTGATCTTTATTAGTTTTAGAGATTTTGTTTTAATTAAATAACAATTTTGAAAATTAATTGAAAATTTTATTAGTTCAGAAAAACTGAGATTTTCAATCTGTATCCATTGTGGAAAGAAAATTTGGGAAAAAAAAATGTTGAAAAATCGAACTTGTTCATTCGGTAAAAATATCAAAAGAAACAATTCCTTCCTTTCATTTAAAAAGAGAGAGGGAGAGATAAAGAGATCATTTAAGTGTATTTTTAACATCTTGTAAATTTAAGAACCACTGAAACCAGGTTTAAATTTTCTTGTTAGTTGATTTGTTTTGTTTACTTTACTTCAAAAGGATACTCTCTCTCAAATTGTCTTGTTAACAATGTTTTTTACAAACAAATAATGGCAAAATAGAAAACTTGGACTTTTGGTAGTTTAGTGTGATGGCATGGATGGCACCCAGAGGACACTTTGTCAGTCAAGTTTAGTTTTGCTAGATGAGTCAAATAAATGATTACACACAAAAAGACTAAAGTATCAAGAATCAAGACACAAAAAAACTAGAAGAATTTGGAAGGCTTCTTCTTCCTTCAGACTTGTTAGATTTTTCCTTCTTAACTACTCCACATGGTTCAATCCAAATCAATCATAGTTTGTTTTAATTAAACTGAAACTTTAATAGTAGGGTGGGTAGGGTAGGGTATTCATTACTGTTGATTATTATAAGTTATTTAGTTAATTCATTTTAAATCAACTGAACATATCCCCCCCACTTCTCAAAAAAATTTTTAAAAATCATGACATTTATTAGTTTTTGATAAATATGTGCTTATTTTCAATCAAAGCAAAATTTTTTTCTCTTTATCAACTTGCTTGGTCCACTGTCTGACTCCACCTCCACCTCTCATTTTATTTTTTAAATAGAAAGAACTAAAGAAAATAGTTTCTAAATATTATTTTAAGTTAGAGTTTTTTCGTGTTTATCTTTAAAAAAAATAATTTGTGACTTCTGTTGAATGTGTTTGTGTGCAGTCAGTGTGTGTGAGTGTGCACTGACTGCACAGTGGAAAGTGGCACTGGCACACACAAAATCAAGTGACAGTGAAGGTACATTTACAATAAACACACCTTTGTTACAAGTATGGTGCAATTTTCTAAGTCTTATTTTTTCTCTAGTTACTTCACCAAAAAAGTGTGTATGTCTAAATCGCCGGTGTCTGTGTCGGTAGTCGGTCCGGTCACTCACGGAAGAAATTTATGTCAATACAAAGTAAAGGTCTTGAAATATCTTTTTTATTATTTTGATTGTTGGGAAATACTTTGGCAATAAATGTTAATAAATTTCTTAAAAGTGAAACGAGGAAAATGGGATACGTTTATAAAAAGAAAAAAAAATCGATGACGTCAAAATGGGACCAGTCAGAGTCAGTAGTACTTACGACATATACGACAACAACAATACAAACGAAGAAAGTTAATGAGGGTAGTTTTAGTTTTATCTATACTTTTAGGTTTGTAATGTATTTTAAATTCATCATGACATAATATAATAGTGTTATAATCGAAATAAATTACAATCCGTTTACAAAAATAAATACTAACAAACATAAAAACTGTTTGAATTCAAGGACAAGAAGACACAACGTAACGTTGAAACTAATATTTACTTAAGACAAATAAAAAGTAAGAGACTTTCTTTCTACTTGGTTTGTAGATGATGATAATGATGATGATGCACACAGTTTCGCCTGATGGTTAATTTTAACAATACAAATATGTAAAATATATTTAAGACAGTAAATCAACCGATGAAATCAAATAAAACAAAAATAAAAGTAAATAAATAAAACGCGCCATTAAACATTTTCGTGCATAAAAAAAAATCCAACAAGGGCAACCAAAAACCATGATGCAAGAAGTTATGCTTTAAATAGATATATATATATATTTAATGGATATGGTGTGATCGTGACAGTAAAAAAAAATGCACCATAAATCTAAATTAGTCAAAATAAAAAGATATATTTAAAATAAAAAGTTATGTAGAGTTTCGTAAGAATAATTTATTCAAGATGATGATGAGGGTCACTCAATATTTTTTTTTTTAATTCTTAATGACAACCAAAGCGTGATTTTATAGTGTATTTTACTTAGATTATTTCATTCTTTATATATCTATTGATATCTAAAAATTAATACAGTTGTAGTTAATTGAATGTATGTGTGACAAGGAAGACAAAAAAAAAAGTAAAAAGATTCCGGTCTATCAATCACTATCAAACAAAAATGTCCTCCGCTTTTTATTTTTAGATACACTTTTTTCTTTTTAAGAAAACGTGGGTTATTAAAGCAGATTTGATGTTTTTAAGATTTTGTAAATTTTAAATAGCAAATGAAACTACGGTGATTTGTAAAGGTTTTTAATGAATTTGAGTTACTAAATATAAATTAGATAGGAATAACTTTTAGGATCCAGGATGTTGTTTGTAACCGTAAAAGTTTCTATCTATAGTTAAATATTTAATATTTGACGAACAATGCATCATTTATTTATAATATTTCAATATAAACAATAAGAAAAAAGTTTTCATGTCTGTTTGGTTTCAATATTATCTGTGGCAGTAGTGTGGCAGTTAATATCTGCGGTCTACTTGGGCGGATATATGCATATAAAATCGGGGATCAGTTTATTACAAACGGTGCATTGCAAACCGATCCCTGACTTTATGGCCACGTGAAAGTTGCGTTAAGTATAAGCGTGGATTCAAGTTTTAGTAATAATTCAGTTGATAATCACGAAGATGTGACATTTTTAGGGGAATTTTGGGCGTCTTGTAGTAATTACTTGCGTGAATAATGGATGAATATTAGACCGTTAAGAAATTGTTTATAAATTGATAAAATTATATGGAGTTGTTTTTTGGTTTATTATTTTGATCTAAAAAGCAAAACTGTCTGTTTCTCAGAGACAATTCAGTTACGAACAACTTTACGATATACTGATTGATTAAATTATTATATATTTCAAGGAAACAGAACTTTAGAAGTAAAACAAAATAAGAAAGCTTTAACATAGGTTATTCAAATTTTTAAAAATAAAAAGTGTTTTGTAATGAGTGTTAACTGTTAATGTGACTGTTAATACAAACGAACGTTAACGAAAACGGTGTGAGCGGTCGGCGATTCTTGTTTTAGTTTAGGCTCCTTTTGTGATATACCAAAAACACAAAAACCTCTAGTTATTTCAAAGAATTTTGGAGCAACTAGCAAAAATAGTCATTTTAACTTTAGTGTGAACATAAGCGATCAGTGGCAGTACTAACAGCAGCAAGGACATGTTTAAGATGTTTAAAGTTAAGAATTTGAATGTCAATTCAATATAACTTGTGAATTAAACAACAAAATAAATAATAAAACGTATGTTTTAATGGCGAGAACGACTAAAAATATATCAAAACGACTTCAGTACATCAAAATTCAATTTAATTTTAATTTACTTATAATTTTTCTTTTTTTAGTTGTGGCGACACTGGTAATATTTTTTTGTTGTTGTTTGGTGGGTGACAGATTAGACAATAATTGTATACATAAAAGTAAAAAGGGGGTGAGGACAAACAACATGCACAACATTTTTACCTCTTCACTTCGAATAACTTCTCGGAATTCTCGTCTTATTCGCTGCTCGGCAATTGCCATTGATGAGGATTACTGATGGGTAGCGAAAACGAAACTAGCAATTTCACCTATCTCTAGCCGACGTATTTTTTAAACTTCGAATGGTCGCACTTGTCTGCTAGAAAAAGTAATCATAACTTCCGACTCCAGACTTGCACATGCGCTCCCGACACTTTCTTTCTTTAAACTGTTAAACTCTTCCTTCTACCCACACGAACCCTCCCTCCCCGTCTCTCTCTCTCTCTATCTCTCTCTATATCTTTCTATCAGTCGCTCCCTCTCTCTCTATTTTATACAACATTTTACCACAACATTTTTCTACATACACATCTGTCTATATTTCTTCCTCTATTTACTCCTACCCTTTCAGCTGTCTGTCTGTCTATTTTTTTTACCTATTTATTTCTATAGACATCCTTTCCTTTTTACATTGTTTTTTTCCAATTTTCTAGATTTATTTTATCCTTATATTTTTGCCGTTTGCTGTATTAATTTTAGATGTAGAATAATTTTTAAGGAAATTTTATAGAACTTTTTGTTTGTTTAGTGTTTTACCTTCTCAATCACAGAAAGCAACAATAACACTAATAAAAAAAAAATTCACTATTCTTTTGTTTCTTGGGTTCATTTTTATTCATTTATTTTGTTGTTGTTGTTTTTTTTTTAGTCAAGCGAGTCGCGATAAATCGGGTAATTCCGGCATTTGTCTGTCCTCCCGCTTATTCCTCCGGAACTTCCGGAACAATATTCGATACTAACAGATGTGAAGAAATGGTGTGCGTGCCATGTATATGATAAATTGAATTGTTTTGGAAAAAAATATTATTCCTATCCTTAACTGATTAAAACCCGTTCTTATCATAATTCATTTGTTTTAAATCTAACTCGTCAACGAAAGAATTGTTTGAAAATGTTTTTTATTTGTTTCAAAAGAAACATAAATATATCTGATTTAGAAAACATTTTTCTTCAATTCAGATGTCTGAGTAGAGTCTAGTCTGAGACAGGTTTAACTTATTAAATTTCAAGTAACATGTTATAGAATAAATAGAAAGCCTTAAGGTTTAAGAAGTGATATGCCATCCTAATAAGATATGTTTTGTTTTACTCTTCTTCTTTTTTTAATTTAAATCCTGTGAAATTTATTTTAGGACTAAAAAGATATTTTGTGATACTTTTTTTTAAATTTTATCATTTTGAAGAATTCCATAAAAAATTATTACATTTATTGAGGAAAAAAACCCAACAAAAGTGATCTAGGTGCTAAAAGATTCTTAGGGAATAACAACTTTATGCAGATTTTATACCATAAAAATCACAGAAAAGTACAATCTTTTCTGTTGGTTTATTAATCAATAATTGTAGGTGACTGTAATGAATGTCATAATAAAATCTTTATTGTTGAAAAGGGAAAATAAATGAAAAAAAAACACAATTTTCATTGATTTTTCCTGTTTCTGCCTCTTTTAGAATAAAAATAAATTCTAAAAATTAGAAATAATAAAGTGAAAAGATGTTTTTTCAACAAGTTCCGTCCATATGAAAAGAGGAACAAATTTCAAATTTCTTTAGGGATTAAAAAGAAAAAAACACAATCTTTTTTAAAGAAAAAAATTTAACAAAAAAACACAAAAAACATGGCAACAAATACAGTTTTCCTGACAATTTTACAAAGACTTATTTTCCAAGCAACAGCCTTCTTAATTCAATGAGGAAGGGAAGGTTTTGGTGCCTGCTGCTAACTAATGAAAATAATAAAGGCAGATATACTGGCAATTTTCAAACTCATCAACAGGTTAAACTAAACTTTCACAAGAAGAGCATGTTAATCTAGCCTTGAGTCAAACCACAGTATTATGCTGAACTTGGTAAATAAAGCAAATGGAGCAACAACTCTTAAATTTTATCAAAAATATCTTTAAACAAATTAGATTCTCTCTCAAACTAAATAAGAATATTTTTGTTTCAATCGCCTAGCCTATACACACAGAAAATCTAGAAAGATGTCTATCATATAGGCCAACAGCTCTCTCGTGCAGATGATTTCAGCTCAGGTGGGGCTCATTAACTCAGGAGAGTAACTCATCTAGGTGATGGGTAACACTGATTACAAAAACCCATATAATGAGCACATAGAAATGGCCTTGTGCCTAACTTGGGTTGGTGCTCAACCAAGTAAATACAATATAGATCAACAGCTCAAAGCATAAAAAAAAAATGATAGCCATGACAGATTTTATGGAGAAGTCTACTTGGGGTATTAGATAAGCAGTCGGACTTCGGAATCATAATACACGAGTTTGAATCCCTGATGCGCCATTTATGTTTACATTTGAACTAATACTCTTGGGAAAGGTATGAATCACAACATTCCCTCTAGTTATAGATTAAATAGTGCATACTATGATATTTTTTTCTTTAGATTAGGTGTAGACAAAAGAACATTTCTCAAAAATGATTGTTCATGACATTAAATGATCTAGAAAGGTTGATATGCCGTAAAACACATACAAGCAGATTTCATGAAAAGGAAGATATGGAAAAATGACTCAAACTTACATACAATAACATAAGATACATACAAACACATAAACATAATTACACGGAAAATAGATAAATGTGTACTATACATGCACACAAAATATACACTGATAATGAACAATGAACATAATTACTTAAAAGACAATATGAACTCTATGAACTTCTTGACAATTATTTTTTTGTTTTTACTCATATTCTCATCTTGATTGTTACATTATATTTCAGATGAAATGCCCTTTGACCCTCTGTAGATGTCACTTGTTGACCTCTGAAACCTTTTTGTCAACTCAGGAACTTTCATTATGAATCAATCTTTTTATTCAATTCATAAGGCTAAAGTGTTTTCATGAAGTAAGTTACAATTCTGTATTGATTAACAACACTAAAATAATAGAAAAATGCAATAATTATAATAGACTGACAATATTGGAAGCTTTACATATTAAAAACAAAATCCCAAAACTGAACAAAATAACTTTTGACAATAGCAACAGAATCTTACATATATTCTGAAAAACCGTTTTGAAAGAAA
>JAYKTE010015349.1:0-15820 GCA_036873565.1 Xipholeptos notoides
AAATATATTGTCAACTTGAATTAAAGCAGAAGCTAAAAAAGGAAAGAAAAAAAAAGGTTCAAGCCCCACCCTCTTTCATCTCTCATTTAAAAACATTAAAATAATTTTAAAAAATTGAATGTTTTGTTTGATTTTAAAAATAGATTTTTAATACATTTTTTTATTATGTATGTTTTTGTTTTTTTAGAGAGTTTGCTCATCAAAAAAAGGACCAAAAATGGAAGGTGTGTGTGTGTATGTCTGTGTGCAGAATTAAAGTTAGAAACATTTTTGATGTGGATTAGTTTAAATCCCTTCAGAGGACCGAAGGATACATCAGCTGAGCACTAAATAAAGAACATATTTCATTGAAATTCAACCACAGACTAAATACACCTGTAGGATCTTATCCAAACTTTGAGAAGATTTGGTGCCCTTGTAATTTAGTTGTGTTCTCGAACACCACCCCCATCCTTCTCAATTATCCTCTCTATAGACTCACAATATGCCAGAATAATTTTTGGATGCATTTCAGGTGTTGCAAATGTGAATCTGTTCTGCTCTTTTAGTTCTGCAATGGTACATAGTCATGTGAAAATGAAGAAAAGGTTAATCAATTAAATTCTATGAATGTACCTAATCAGTAGCAATGTGTCAATGAAATCAATTGAGAGGCAAGAAAATTATTTACAATTCATCCCAGCTTATTGGAAATCAGATAAGAACATGTTTATGCCAGTTCAGAGTCAAGATAAAAAGGATGCATAAAAAATAAATTCATTTTTAGGTTTTACTATTTTACTAACAGATAATAATACACTGATATGTCTAATTGTTGAACAATAATATACTCAACATTTTTTAGATAAGTCTTAAATTGATTGAGGTTTCGATAGTGTGACACATATATTAATTGTTATAATTCTTGGTTTATACAATATAAGTGACAATTATCTGGAGGTTGCATATTTAATATGAAATACAGAAGAAAATAACTAAAAATACTTAATATAGATTGACCCCAATAGCCAGTAATAACCTATGAAATGAATACAGCCTTAGATTGAATAGACTTCATTTTGTAGTTTCCTGAAGGCTAGAGTTTCATCTAATAATTCCTGTCATTGAAAAATTATGCTGGTTAAAGGTTAAATTAGTTGAACTACCCCCTCCAGACATTGGTCTATAAGCACAGTGACATTCATTTAAAAACTGCAGCTCTACTATCTTGATAGGGTTAATAAGATTAACATATATCCCAAAACTTGAACCTTTTGCTGACAATGATAAAAAAAACAGAAATAGATAAAATATTCTTTAATTGAAATTATTGTTAATTCATAAAATCTTGATCTGTCATTAAAGCTAAGACTAAAATTTAAAAGAAAGACAAAAGTAGAAATTTGAAAACTTGAAAATTTATGTGTTTTTATGACATGAAGAAAAATTAAAAGTTAAATTGAATTCATTTAATTGTCAAATTTCTTCTAGTTCTGTATTCTGCTTTATGAGTTGTGTGAGGTTTGTGGAAAGTTGTGATTGATGATGATCTAACAGGCCTCTTGTTTCACTCATACTCGATCCAAGGATGGAAACCAGTTGACTACGGATATGATCAAGAGATGGGATTTTACTGCATTCCAAAATACATTCTTTTGTCAATAAATGTTTGTCAATCATTCCACCTGAAATAAAAAAGAGAAAAAATAAATAAAAACCTACCCTGCTTTTTTAATGTAGAACAGGGCTCTACAGAAAATTTTTATTTTATTTTACCTTTAACAACTATTTTCATTTACTAGCCAAATAAAAAAGTTACTAGCCGAACCCATGAAATGCTACTTCATTCTGTTATGAATAAACCAATAATTCTGAAACTTAGTTATTACTGTTTAAAATAGCAGAATCCATTTCACTTTGAAGTCTTTTTTTCTTCTACTTTTTATAAGAATTTGTTGAATTTCTTCAGATATTCTTTTTAAACAACCTCGTTAAAAATATAGTATATCATTCTATTTTTTATTCTATTAAACCTTTTATTGTTTAAATAATTTGACTTAGCCCATTTAATTAAAAGAAAAATAAAGGTTGGAAAGACATTTTTCATTCAGTATTTGTAAAAAAAAACAGTTGCCAAAAGATAAGTGTTTTATTATTTTTAGTTGCCACTTGAAAAATGCTATGTAGAGCCTTGTAGAAGAAAAGTTTTGATGATTATCATCATTCAAACTTTATTGCTATATTCACATGATTTCAGACAATGCAGAATTATAGTCCTAGATTGTCCTTAATCCATATGTACTTAGCATTAAATCAATCTATAAGTTTTCTTACCTATTTCCTCTGGCAGTCAGGATTGAGCCTATACTCTCTGCAAATGTTACTAAAATGTGAAATAAATGAATGTCTAGGACCACTATGCAATGTGTCATAAAGACATCTAAAAATAGCCAATATAGATTGACATACAACCAAATTACCTGGACAGCGCCTACACCCATAGATTGAATTTGGGGTAAATGTTTTTGAGTTCATCAATTAATACCTGAATAAGATGAAAGGGAACATCAGGCAAAATATGGGAAGATTATAAAGATGGGAGTAAAAGTCAAAATAATTTGAATAATTATATACACTATTAATATTTTTGAGATGAGGCCCTGGAATTGATCATTTCCATATGTTCTCATTTTGTTTCTTATTGCTCCAATTAAAAATGTTAATGAATAATAAATTTTTCACTTTGAATATGTTTCTAAGACAAACATTGTAATCTAAATTTCTTAGATTATTGGCAATTGTTCATATCATAATACTAGTAATTTGTACATTTGAATCACAAAAATACAAACTTAAATCTTATGATTCGAACTATTTTCATGATTATCTCCCTTTGACCAAATTTAGCGTTCTGCTCAACGTGTATTTTTAAGTAGATAAAACCTTAATCAAAGGCTACTCTGTTTTCCTTCTTTCCTCTTTTCTATCTATTACAATTATATCAAAGGCTACTCTATTATCTTATTTCATTCCTCTTTGCTATTCATTACAAATCTTAATTGAGATCACACATTCACCTTCAAATGAATTCCTTTGGATAGAGTAGTACAATTCAACACATAACTAGAGGAAATGAGAGGAATTTAAATATTCGCCATCCAGGGTTAATACAGATTTTCAGTGTTCATTTTCAAGGACTTTTCAAGTCTGCCTTCTCCAGACAAAATTCAAGTTATCGAGACAAAATTTGAGATATTTTTAAACCAAAAAACTTAGTAATTGACAACAGGAAAAGTCAGTTTCCATCTATCTCTTTATTTCGCTCTGGCTGCATCCAGTATATCTATAACATTAGATAGTTTTGTGACAAAGGGACGTAACCCTTGTATTAGCAATACTGGAAATAATAATATGATGCAATTTCAGAAATAAGTATTTATTTGGAATTTACTTTATTTATTTCAGCAAAAACTTTTACTGGCTTAAAGAATACGAATTTCAAGGCCTTTTCAACATATTTTCCATATTTTCAGGGCCTTTTCAAGGTAATAATAGAAAGATAGCCTTATCAAGACAAAGCTCAAAATTCAAGGCCCTTTTGTGACATCCCTTCCATAATAATTAATTGACCTAACAAACTGACTTAGATTTGAACTTGTACGTTACTAAATCTCTTGTTAGAAAATAAAAAAATCAAATTAAATATATTAAAATTCCTTTTAATGAAACTTGTCTGAATAATTCTAAAAGTATGAGCTCTTAACAATATGCTACAAATAGGCATTCTTTGAAAATTATTATGATAAAGAAGAAAATATACATTAAAAGATATAAAAATAAAAAAATGTTCGTATTTTTTAAAAATTCTTATCTATAAATATTTGAACAAGGATATTTAATCTAATAAAAATCAAGGGAGATAATTTCAATATTTTTGTGAATAAAATTTAGAAAATTAGCTTACTTTTCAATTCAGATATGTACTCATTCCTCACACTAATCATAATGTAAAAAATCCATCTATCTAATTAATTTATAACACAACACATTGGTAGCCACCAGATTTTTTCAATGTTAAGTAGCCAGTGATGCAGCTTTTTTGCAAATATCACTAAAGCTTATTTTAATTTTAATAATAAGATCCAATATAAAAAAAAACAAAGCTACAGATCTCTAGTTTTAGGCACAACAAAACAGTTTATTGAAAATATGTTCTTTTATGCAAGTTAGCATTTTTTTCCTGAAAAAGATGAGAAAAGGCCAATTTTTCATCGTTCATAAACTGTTTCTGCAGAGAGATATAAGTCAATCAAGCATTTTCTCATCTATCAAAAAATATTAGAAACACCAAAAGATGAGATCATTGGCAGGTAGCAGAAATTTTTTCATCTATCTTATCTGGTAATTTATCTGGTACAGGGTGTCACTAGGGAGAACTTAACTCAAAGGAAGTCTTGCCATGTAAACAACACCAGAAGTCAATTTTAGAGAACTCAACCAACTACCCTAAGGAATCAGGAAATAATTTTCTTTTTACTACTTTTAGATGTTAAATGTTTTTTGCTTGACCATGATTAATTTGTTCTGAAATGACTTTTTAATATTCTAGATGATAAATGCAACCTAGTTATGAATGAAATGTTAATCATTGAAAATTTCTGTTGTAATTATTTCATTTTGCAAGCAGAAAAATGTATTAGTTTAATAACAGGGTCTAACTTCTTCAATATAAATAGTAAGAAATTGTTATATGAGATCTTCCTTAAAAAAAAATCTAAAAATTAAAATCTTTAGAGAACAAAGGGAGTTTATATAATGATTCAAACTAATCATGGATTCAAAAAGACAAAAGAGCAGTTTTGAAGGCCAGTTATTTCACTTGTAGCAGAAAACAAGTCTGAAGTGTTAACAGAGTTAAATGAAAACCAAAATAAATCATTTAGTGCTTTATTATAATTGAATTAATGATTAAATACATGATGAATAAAAAGATAATCTTAAATGATGATGCTAATTACTCTTGTTAGAAAAGAAACAGCAAAAATAATTACTTACCAAGCAAAATAAGTTGAGGCATTTTGTTAGTGCATTTCAAGAGATCGGCCACATTTGTATTTGGACTAACAATATAATCATTAAATCCAATAAGCAAAGGATTTAAATTAGCCATCCGTGTATCAACAATTGCTCTTCTGGAAAACAAAAAAATTGTAAATACGCTTAGAGAGAATAAACAGTCACCAAAGCTTTCTAAGTTCCCCTATTTCCACTGATCCTATATATATCATACAACCCACACCTGCTTCAAGAAGGTGCGTCAAAGAACTTCATATTTGTCAAGACTTTTAATAGCATTTCTCTTATTGTCGAAATTAGGTGAAAGAGATATCTTACTGGCAATGGTTTTCACACAAGAAAAGATTTGTTTTATTTATTTACTTCTTTTTATATTTCTTAAACATAATTCTTAAAATACAAATATAGATAGCCAATCCTGCTATTATTCTTGGAGTTTTGTATCAGAGGTAGGGGAAGCTCCTTTATACAGTGGAGGATTTTTTAGATTTTGGAATTGTAACGGGCTAGTTCAAATAATAGTTATTCCGTTGTGTTCAAAAATTGAGATAATACCGTTAGGAAAAGTAGCACTCTTTTTCTCGTCTACAGTTGCGAGTGAAATAGTATTTTTCAAAGAACATTTTTAGGGAAGAAAAATATGTAAAAACAATGACTTAAATGACCAAAATAGTTGATATGCTATTAAAAACTAAACCAAACTACACTTATAGTGTATAGAAAAATGAACTAATCTGTCATAATAGGTACCTAATGGCAATTACAAGTCTCATGATTTACAGAAATATTATTTACCTTGAAAATATTATCTTGAATCAACAACATTTCTATCATCTATATACCTAGGTTTGCTTATGTAGGTTATTTTTTTTACTTCAACGCTTTTTTAATGACCATTTTTTTCCGACCTTCTCCATAATTCACTCTCGTCAAAAAAAACACCATTGCAAACGCAGCGTTTGTTTACGTTCGTTTTCGTCTCACTATTCGGCCAAGTGGTGTTAAGCCTCTATCTCTTTATTGTGCCTTCATATTAATTACTTTCACAAGTACATTCCCCACTGATCTCAAGATCACTCGTGTGGCATTGCGAATGTGGTCGTTTGTTGCGGGTACTTCTATGAAGGGGAATTGTTTGGACTTCTTCATCGGAGCTTTCAGAACGGGCGTTGGAACTATCGGCATCAGTGTTGGAGTTCGCAGTCGAACCATCAGGCTCACAGGCGTGAGGCATAGGTCGGATCCACAGTTCATCATCGGATGATTCTTCACTGCCACTACTAGTCAACTGGTTTGTATTTAGTATGGGCCGGATTTCCTTCATCTACCAGCACGGCCTGCTCACTGACGATGCTAGTGATTTGAAAACTGGTTGTGCACCTGCTACTAGGAGGCTTCACCCAGATGGTGTCCCCTAATTTATAGTCTTTTATTCCCTGCTGACCAGGTAGACGTACGTCAATGCCCATGATATGCACTCGGTAGCGATGTATTGCATTGGCAGGTGCGCTCCCATCATTCACAGCGTCCTTTGGTGTTGTGTTATATCTATAGACCGCCTCTGCGATAGAGCATTGTTTCCTGGCCGCGATCCTCTTCACGCTTTGGTGGCACCGCTCTGCTATGCCGTTGCCACTCGACACATACGCACATCGGAATCTGAGCCGGGTCCCCCACTCGTCTACAAAACGTCTGACCTCCCTGCTGCAGAAGACATAGTATAGGTACTAGCTCAGCCTCATTCTTCATGGCCTCATACCATCTCTGCGTCACCCAAGTGAGCCTATCAGCAAGGTTGCAGTTTGAGATGACAAGTACCATATCCACACACAGGTTGTACTCTGTTATGAGCTTTCTGACGCTCTCCAACCCCCGTCTGATCAGCATCTCGCTGGGCGCCTTAGTGTGCACCCTGGACTTGCCTGTCAGTGTGTTCGATATCCAGTGGTACACGCATAGCGAGTCGGTGTGTAGTTGTAATTTCCTGACTTACCACTGGAGTGCCAGGTTAATGCCTTTTATTACCGCATAGAGTTCTGCTAGGTTGATATGAGCAGCGTCATATACCGGTCGCAACCAACAGGCATCCTCAACCGCAGCCCCATTCTTCTCTAAAAGCACACCTATAGCCAGAGTGCTCGCATCCACCCACACGTTTAGTTTGTCTCCCTGTACGCACCATTCTCGTTTGGCGGGGTCATTCTGCTTCACAGTTGCGATAGTTTCCTTTACCAACAGATTGTCTGCTGTTTCATCGTCCCAACCTTTGGTGATTGCGCTTGCCCTTCTTTTTATGGTACCCGTTGCTGTACGAGTCCATCCACACACTGGTAGGTGTCCCACAAGTTTTCCACACAGAGAGAATAGTTTGTCTTGTGAAGACATCAGGTACTTCAGGAACTGCAGTTCCACACCCCCACTTCAAGGTCCCTTGCTCCTGTTGAACATTCAGGCCCAAAACACGGGCGCCATCCTCCAAACGTTCTGGATCCTTGCAGATCAGACCAAACTCAGCCTGTTTAGACCTCACGTGTGATGACGACACAACATCTTCGTTCACGTATATGTCATCAAGGTACGTCAATGTTCCCTCTTTCATTATTTCTTCCTGGTCTTCATTATTTGGGGTGCCATGTTCAGCCCGAAGCCCAGTCTAGTAAGACAGTACCTTCTGCCGGCAAACACCACCGTCTGAAACGGCCACATCGTCTCGCTGATCCAAACCTGAAAGTATGCTTTTCTTAGATCCAGCAGGGTCACATTGGAACCCTGCTGGTGCCACTCTCATAGCTTACTGGCATTAATGTCTGCATCTGCCATAAACGCATCAACATGCGCATTTAGTTCACGGTAGTCCATCACTGGCCTCACCTTTGCTTTGTTGAGCTCAGCAACCGCCATTAGTGGGAATGAGCCTTTGGGAGGTCCAAGTTTTTCATAGAGTTAAGGAATTAACCAGCCATCCTTAATCCATTCACAAAGCTCCTCTTCGTATGCAGGCCTAATTTGGTTAGGTACATGGTACACGGCTACTCCGTTCCGCAGTTTGGCTGGTTCCTGCTTTTCCGACCACCTCCATGAGGCGGTCCAAGCCTTCTGCTGCTGGTCAAATTCAACACTAAAGTCTGGCTGGTCGATCCTCAGCACTGTGCATACTGGGGCCCTCTCCTGAAAATATACTGCCCCCATTTGTGTTATGTGAACACCACCAAGGGCTTTGATCGCATCATAGCCTAGAAGCAAGTCAAAGTTTAGTTGTTACTAGTGCTTTCCAGTTTCTGTACAAATTGTCACTGCGCCCACCCCGCAACATGTCCGTCCTTCTCCACTGATGGTGATCACCCTTCTTCTTCCAAGTGCGGCAAAGGTCTGCACAAACTATCATACGGGAGCAACCGAAATCGAGGAGTGCTGAGCACATCTTGTTGACATAAAACCTGAATGATTGGAAGCGCCTTATTCAATTTCTGCTTGGGGAAGAGGTTGATGCTAGCACCTTATCACCAGCCCCGTTTCCTGGACAATCTTGGACCATATATCCAGTCTTATTACACTTGTAGCAGCATATAGTTGTCGGTTGCCGCCTACAGTTCCTTGCCAAGTAGCCCTGACCATCGCACCTGTAACACACGACTCCACCTCGCTGGCTGGGCCCCTGAGATGGTCTACTCGGAGTGGACTTTGCAGTGGCGACTAATGGTTCTATTACCTCAGAATTATCTTTCATCACAGTCTACGAGTTCATTAAGCGACAACAAGTCTATTTTTGAGCTTGCTTGCAGAAGTTGTTTTGCTCCGGTTGGAAGTCCTGCCAAAAATTTATATGCTAAGGCCCGTTCAGGCAGCCCACCAAACTACACCATTAATTTCTTCAATATACGTCGACAGTTTCGCCTGTACGCAGGTTCCTTACCTCAAACTGTTCCCAGGCAGTGGTGGGGTCAATAGCAAAGGCCTTATATAATGTTGCCTTCTCTTATAGTCTTGTTTTTCCTCAGCACTGAGCAGTTGATACACGGCAAAAGCCCTGCCGGATAGACACAGAGGAATTAAATTTTTGTTGTGCTTAACACTAGACAAGAGGCAGTGTAATTCAACTTTTTCCACCCAGTCAACTACCAAGGTCGATCCATTGAATTCCGGAATTAATCTTAGGTCAAACCTGTCTCCCATTTCACCGAAATAGCTTGTAGGTTATTCTTTTACTTCAATGCTTTTTTAATGACCGTTTTTTCCCACCTTCTCCATAATTCACTCTCATAAAAAAAAACAGCGTTGCAAATGCAGCATTTGTTTGCATTCGTTTTCATCTATCACCGTTCAGCCAAGCGATGTTAAGCCTCTATTCCTTTATTGTTCTTTCATATTAATTACTTTCACGACTACAGCTTAACTGGTTATGTCTGCTGCTTACCTTAGATCCACTTTAACAATGGTATCAACCCTTTCTGATCTGCATTCCATAAATGGTAAGTATAGCATAGCAGTTTTAGGAATTTTAATACTTACTTCATGATTTTGTTCTGTACACGTAAAAGGTGAAAATCATTTCGGGCCAACTCAACAACTATTTTTCTCTTGTTGTTTGATGACATTGGTAAATATTGGTAGACAAGCATCATTCGACTGTGTTTCAAGACCTCTTTAGTCTGCTTCAGGACAAATTCTTCATAACGATTGAGCTGAAAAAAAAATTAAATAAAATAAAACCAATGAATTTCTAGTTATTCATTAATATTAGATAAAATAATCAAATATGCTATCGTAAGGGAAAATGTTTCTCTTTTATATATTTTCCTTATACTTTTTTTTAATGTATAAAATCAAGAATGCAACTTTTAGATTTAGAATTTCTTCAAATTTTCAATAGAAAATCCAACAATTACATTTACTTTGTAGTAGTTTAAAAAAAAATTTTTGAAAGGAACAGTAAGGTACATTACATTCACTACCATGGATGTTTATAATTTCTCAAACTAGTATAGGACAAATTCTTGTAAAATTCAAGCTAAAATCAGAAATTTTTATGCTTTGAAGGCTGCAGAATACAAAGTAAAACTCAATAGATGATGAAAATAGTCTGAATATTTTTGATTACACAAATCATTAAACTTTATGTATCTTTATTAAATTCAGATTAAGAAACTGTTTGAAAACAAATTATTGTAGTTTTAAACAAGATACATAACATACAAGCTTATGAAAACCCATATTTAATTTTGGTTTATAATTTCCTAGTAAGGAGAGAGATATAAAAGTTCTAATCATTTTGTTCTCCCATAACTACAATTGCTTTTCAGATCTTTTAGAAAAGGGTTGAACAATTTGTATAATTTACATGATTTGGACTATTGTTCTCCTTTTAATCAGGTTTTGAATGTTTTCTTTAACTTTCTTCAGGTGTTTACAATTCGACTTAGGTATCCTCAAATTCACAGCCTTTACATCATATTTGGAATCTTTATTGAATTTCAAAACAAACCCTTTATTTAATCTACAGAGGTAAATTGTTCTTATTCAGTTAACCATAACATAAAGGAGATTAATTTTTTTAACAAAAATTCTAGTTACAAAAAGATTCTTAAAGTTCAAAA
The DNA here is from genome assembly GCA_036873565.1 of Xipholeptos notoides. Lineage (NCBI taxonomy): Eukaryota > Metazoa > Mollusca > Cephalopoda > Idiosepiidae > Xipholeptos > Xipholeptos notoides. The sequence continues at coordinate 10,650 of JAYKTE010015349.1, forward strand.
ATAAACACCTGAAAATGGCTTGGGGCACAATAATCAAAACATTGTGTATTAAACAATAAAGATGAGGAAAATAGTCGAAATACTCTAAATAATACAAGTATTTGATTTTCATGAATGAATGAAAGTGAATGGCATATCTCAGTAATCTTTCCTTACTATATCAAAAACTGAAGATTTTTGCTGCCTCATCTTTTGACAATGTTCTCCTACTGGAATAACGGTTTTCATCTCAATTGGGACTGTTATCTCTTGTAGCAGTCGTCTAAGAAGAGGTGCTGGTGGAGGTTTCCGCACATCTATGCTTTTACGGTGTCGTACTTGCATCATCCCAGGTTGAAATATGACACCTTAAAAACAACAAAAACAAAAAAATCATAGGAAAACTCAAACTGGTCAGTTATATTTTTTTTTTTTTGGTTTATATATATTTTCTATGTTTTTTTATTGCATAGGTGAGAAACAGTCAGTCACTGAAGTCTGTTGACATTGTGTCTACACATATGTCAACAGACTTTGGTGACTGCCATAAGACTGAAAAGTTAACGTGTTACGTTCATTTTTATACTGGGTGTGGGACCAGATCTGGTGGGAGTTGCATGATGGGACTTCTAATTTTTTTTCTTGAGTTGTTTAGGTGTTATGATTATTATTTTTTGTTTACATGTTAATATTGTTTAATAAAATAATAACATGTAAACAATAATAATGGTAACAATAAAGCATGAATTACACAAACCTTTATTATTTGAAAATAATAACAAAATAACGGTTTGTATAATTCATGCTTTATTGTTACTATTATTATTGCAATAATTATTATCATTTGCAATAGAAATAATAGTATCTATTATTGTTATTATATTTTTTTTATTTATTTACATACTTTTCTTTTTTATTGCTAACCTATACAATTCCATAAGATCAGATGAGGCTAGTTAACTCAGGAGAATAACTCATGTAAGTGAAGACCAATACTGATTAAAAAAGCCCAGAGATATAATGAGCACGTTAAACTGGCCTAGCACCTTACTTGGGTTTGTGCTTGTGCATGACCAACTAGATATATCTATAACATCAAGCACTTTAATGGTTTCTTTCGATTAGACAAATCTTCATTAATCTGTCATAAAATTTAATTGATCTAATTAAGATTAAGAGGAATGTTTAATGTCTAAAATAGTTAGAGTCAACTAACTGACTATTCTCGAGTTTCCATCCCCATTCAATTGGATTTGATTCACTTGTCTTTCCCATCCATACCATAATTTGGAAGTACACACGTTGGCTATGGAAACTTGTTTCTGATGATGTAGGGGGAAGCTTTTCAGGAGGGACAAAATGCTTCAGCAGTTGCTATTTTTGGTGAAAATGGTATGGTGCAGTGATGAGAGTGAATAGTTAGACTTGCCTCTAAAGTAATCAACCATCAATTCTTTGCCAGGATCTGATATTTCCTCTTGAGACTTGTTTTGAAGGTTGGATGCACTCGTACAGGACTTCATGGCAGGCATAGATTTCACTAATTTCAGGAAGACTTACATTTTTCCAATGCCAAAAATCCTTGAAGTGAAATCACACCCTGAGTAGGCAAGTACAAAGAATAACTCAGTGAATACATCATCTCCTAGAGTTTCTTTCAATAGATTAATGTTATATACTTTGTGTTCTTTTAACTGTTTGCTTGCATCAGAATAGAAGTAAATAGTCTCATTGTTTGTTTTGGTATAATAAAGGAGGAGGATCAGCAAATCTGTAACCTCATCAACCAAAATTGTGGTGTAATTATGGGATAGTTTCCTTAATGATATCAACACCAGCATCATCTGGTGACTGAATGACATGGCATCCCCTTTTAGTTAGTGCTGTGCTGATAAGAGAAATCATTTCTGTCTTGTTTTTATCACGAGAAAGAAAGTCCTCCTTTTTGCCTGAAAACCCTGTTTCTGCTGTAAAACTAACTATAGAGTGCAGTTTTTTCCCTCATCTCAGATGTGTGTAGTCTTTTATAGAGTGGCCTTCACCATATCCATTGAAAACCACTGTTTAAGGTCCATAATTTCACCCACTGAAGTCTGCACAAGACTCAGTTATTTTATAATATAAGCCGCCTTTCTTCGATGGTAAACAATGAACCAAAAACCCTCCATATAACAATCTGTTTTAGGTTTAGAGTTATTCCCAACCTCACCTGAAAAGGCTGCAACATAGTCTCGAGTTGTCTGAGGCAGCAGAGGTTTATCTGCTTTTCAAGAATGTTACTGGTCTCAAAGAGGGCTGGAGGATATGGGTTTAGCTCATATGTCAAAACCTCTTCAAGGGAAAGATCTCCAGATCTTGACACAACAAGAGAACGCTGGAACAGAAGAGCAGGATCAATAGTACAATCAGGGGCAATCTTCACAGCAGAGATATTTCCAAGTGTTTGAGTTATGTGTTTTTCCGCTTAAATTTGTAAGTAAATTCTGGCTTTCCAATCATATTTTTATCAAAACCTTAGAACAAGTAGTATCTTCTAGCATCATCTCTTCAATAAGAAGGGAAGAGTAAAATTCCTCTCCCTGATCTAGTAATGTCTAAATGTGAGGATCATCTTTGGTCATTTCCATTACAAGCTGGCTATGTAGGCAGTTCTCAACAAGAAGGTGATGCCGCAAAGCTCATTGGACAGCATTCCATGTTAATATGTGCACAAGTAGTACCAGGTCTTCCCCCCCACCCATGTCACGAAACAGCGCAAAAATTACACAAAAATAATAATTTTCATTTTTTTTGTTGTTTGCTGATTTTATTTAATAAAAAAAACTTTTAGAATAAATCAATAAAGTATATTTAAAAGGTATGGAATTTAATGTCAGGATTTCGCAAGTGTGGACTCTATCCATTAGACCCGCAAGCAGTTCTGAATAGACTTCCCAAAGATCCTCTTACTACCAAGAGGACAGCTGACTCATCTGTTTCTGAATCCTTTTTTAATCGCTTGCATGAAATGCAGTTTGGAGACTCTAGGGCTCCGCAAGCTCCTAAGCGTCGTAAGAAGATGGATGTGGTTCCCGGACGCGTCATTGGCGTTGAGGATACCGATAGCAGCAATCCACAACCAGGACCATCAACGTCTCCAGATGATTTTGAAGATCCGCCTCCGGCGTCTAGCAATGCATTGGAGACAGAGCAGGATGAAGTTGAAGAACATGAATTTTTCTCTGAGGACTCTGACAGTGGCAGCGAGGCAGATGTTAATCACCAAGAAGTCAACAATTCATCTCGCAATATTTTTGAACAATTCAATTAATTTCATTTTTGTTTTCTTTTATTTTTTATTTGCTGCCAGTAAAAAATGTTTTTTTTTTTCAAAATAATGGCTAAAATTTCAAATTAAGTTGCCTACTATAAAGTTAAAATTGTTCACCAAGTGGCTATAACTTTCATTTATGCTCTCATACTACTGCTTGGCATGCCTGATTCACCCTAAAGGGGGGTTTACTTGGTTTAAATGAACTCTTCCCTAGCTGTGCCTGATTCACCCCATTGCGTGGTGACTAAGGCACCCACCATTTTTGCACAATAACTCTTTAAAAACATTGTTTTATGCTTTTCAATTAATTTCTTAGGCAAGTGCTTGCCCTTCCCCCTAAATCAAACCAAAAACATTCCACTTTAAGCTATTTTTGAAAATGGTATCAAACTTAGAAGTTCAAAATGGTGCCTTAGTCACCCCGGTTGACGACATACTCAAAGAAAAAACTTTCTTCCGTTCCTTAACAAGCAATTATTTTCCTTCCAGCAATTTCTAGATTCCACATTTGAACTGGACAATGCAGGCAGAACAAAACGGGCAATTGTGTTGCCCAAACAATATAGGAAATGAATTTAGAGATTGGTTTTCATAATAAGCAAATATTTCATCATTCTTCCTTTTTCTTTTGAAACCAGTTTTCAGTCTCCATAAAAAATGTTATCAAGAACAAATTTGCATATTGTTGGATGACAATAAAGTTTGATTTGAATCAGAAATTCAGAAAGAGAGAAGAAAAAAAAAAAAAAAAAAAAAAGGCATTTGAGTGTACGCGTTTGAATGTTTAGAATTTAAAAAATCTGGGTCTGGGTCTATCTCATTTTTATGCAAACAAAAACCAAACATGCACAAACTTGTGTAGAGAAACTAAAAAAAATTATTTTCAATTTTATTTTTTTTTTTTCCTTATCTTGTTCTTAACCTTTTGTACCCTGACTTAGCTCTGGTTGGCTAGTTAGTAATTTTGCTGTCAACTGGGCTCAAAGGATTAAATCGAAATACTGATAAGAGAATTTTTTTTTTTCTCATAAAAGTGAAAAAAAATAACTGACAAGATAGTAAAGTAATTACTTGAACAGAAACTCAATTTTATAACCCGATCAAAATTTGTATTCTCTTTGTGAATCAATTTCATAAATTTCAATATTGGATGATTTATTGAATGTTATCTTAAAGTTCATATTAAAAGAAATTAATGAGTCTAGACCAGGATCTCCCAAAAATTTTGGAGGCTTCCAAACCCACGTAAGCTTTTTTCGAAGTTAAAACAAAAATATTAACAAAATATGTATTTAAAAACAATGATGGCTTGACTGACTGCTTATAAACATTTTATTCCATTTTGACAATAACCCTTAAACCTAAAATAAATATCATTTCACAGCAATGTGATATGGCCTTGTGCCGAACTTGGGTTGGTGCTCGACCAAGTAAATATCATTTCACACCAATGTGATCTTTATTGTTACCAAATGTTTCATTTATTATTATGACTGATTTTAGCAATAAAACAATTAAGGATAACAGATTTGCCAAGATGTAACTTGGTATTTTGTGATATTCAACCATAGAATTCTTCAATAGAAATTAAAGTTTTTATTAAAAGCCAATTTGTTAGTCTATTTTGTTGGTTTTTTTTTTTTAATTAAAAATACTGATTTGTCATTTTTTATTAACCCTTTGAAAACTGGACTGATAGAGGGCCAAAATATCGGCTGGGTAGATTTTTGCTATAGGTCACCAGGGCCAATATATCGGCCCTTCAGTGTTCAAAGGGTTAAATTTAGATTCTTACACAATATTTAATTAACGCTTTGTTTCTGAATTAGAGTGAAATCACATTTCTTTGGTTTCGCTAGTAACTTTTCTATTTGGTTAG
>JAYKTE010015460.1:0-15819 GCA_036873565.1 Xipholeptos notoides
ATAGTATGAATCCCAACATTCCCTCCAGCTATTTGTTAAATAGTGCATACTGTGTTATTCAAAAAACTATATCTAGTGAAAAAATAACGTTAATAAATTATCTATTTCTTTTAAATATAGTAAGTCACAAGGCCAGTTCAATATACGTGTTTGTTAGATTACCTTTCAGAAGCTGCTTCTGTTGAAACAAGAAATAAACCAAGCCTTTCCGCTTTTAAACGGGAGGGGGAGTATTTCTTGTTGTGTGACTGTCCTAGGAGACAGAGCCACGAGAATATCAAGTATAAAGATAACCCGGCACTCCACGAAGAGAATGGTAAGATTGCTCTTTCGATAATACTTTTTGCTAAAGACTGAGGCGAATGTGCATAGCACGATAAGGACTTTGTTAATGCTGATCTTATTTAAGGATTTTGATAACCTATGAGAACTTGCTTCCATCCTGACTGATTTGAGATAATGTTTGTAGCATTTTCCCAACTTATTTATCTGTATGGTGTCCATTGCTTCGTCCCAGAGGCCTGCTGAATTTTCCACATCGTTACCCCTAGAGAATGGCAACGATTTACACAACTTTATGACGGAGACTGGTTTACGTTTATCTGTTCTTTTGTAAAAAAAAAAAAAAAAGGTCAATCGATTGCTTGGTAGTAGAATTTTCATGGTTAACTTTTATAAGTCTTCCCCCCAAAAAAAATAATAAAAATAAAATAAAATTAATAAAAATCAATGAAATCGTGTGCAGCTTGTCTTCACACGTCCCCTTAGTTTATTAAAACGCAGCCAGTCTGTGAAAGATTTTCGTTGTGCATGCACATCCACACATTTTAATCTACGCTTTTTAAACTGCAGTATATTAATACCCAAATGACAAACGTAACTCCATAGAGAGAATGCTACAGTTTCACAATCATCCAATTTTTCAAGTTTGAGTTCTTAGCAGTTATTTTTCCACCCAAAACCAAATATAATTTGTTCCAAATGTCTGAATGCTGCTTGTATCCAAATTCAAGTTTCATCACTAAAATTGGCTAAGTAATTTGATAGATATCATTACAGGGGTAGATATAAACACAATGTCGCTTATATAATGTATTTGTAGATACGCATTCATGACCTTTAGACTTAGATGATATTTTTTTAAAGCATATGCCCGGGGCTACACAATAAAGCAAAACCCTTAATCTAAAAGAACCTGCATGAAGTTATAATTCTAAAATATCATTCATATGCCTTTTTAAAAGCTGATGAATATCATTTATATATTTATGGTATTCATTTCTGAATTAGGGACGGAAAAATCTCTGAGTTAATATTACCAACGAAAAAAATCTATGAAGGGATTTTTTTCTCTTATCCAATCGTTTCTTTGTTATTTCCATTTTTTTCATTGGATCCTAAGCTGGTCTTAATCCAGTCATGGAATGTCAAAAGCCATGCTGGAAATTGAAGCAGCCAACTGTCAGAATTTTAAAAAAAATTGACGAAATTGATCGATATTTCCGATCTAACTTAGTCGACTGGCGTGCAAGGTCTTAATCGACCCTTGATTTATCCGATATTTGTGTCTATCTGTCTTTCCAGTGAAAGAGAGAATGCTCCCTAGTAACTTAAAAAGTAGCCAACGTAACTTAAAAAGTAGCTAAAGAGACTGAAAGTAGAAAAACACAACTTTAAATTCTGTTAACAGTATCAAAGGTTTACCAAACTAATTATAAAGCAGTTGAAACCGTGGATCAGCAATAGCATTCATGCCCTTTGGAAAAGGTATCATAAATCTCTTCGAGCAATGGATATATAGGGCATCCAGGGCTATTACAACTATGTTACAGAAAGGAATACCTTTATCAAACAATGATTTTTTTCTCGGCATTAAATGACCGAATAATGGCTGATAGAAATTATAATAAACCAGCCAATTGAAGTTCGTTCAAAAAGTTAATGTGTAACCGTAATCTCAAGACAATTTATGAGGACATGGTAAAGCACGTGCAATCGTAGAAAATAATAATAATAATTTGCGGAAAATTTTGTAAAAAGAAATTAATAAATGGGATTGATCGCAATATATACGTTTTAGCAGGATACTGAAATTATAAAATCAACAGATTGATTCAAGCGAATTAATTTCTTTACCAGAATATGTACCGTTACTTTCTAAACAATGTAAGTATAACTAATGTCACTATGAGTTAATAGCACCTTAGGGTGTACATTATAAATATATGTAGCTATTTTTTTATTCAGATGTTTATTTATATAACATGTAGTCAAGGTTTTTATTCACTTTAATTCTGTGAACGTTTCTCTGAAGGATTTCATGAAGAAATGCACTCTTATTTTTCCAAATATATAAATCTCCTAAATAACAAACCAAGATCAAAATTCATTCACCATATTATATATTAAAATGTATTTTTTCATGAAATGAAACAAAAAAGTATTAGAATGGCAGAATTCTCTTAATAAAACTGCCATTTAACAAACACCTCTACAATAGTTTGTAGTATTCATTTGACCAAGCCATCCACTATCTTGTACCATTCTTTGATATTCATATAATCACCTCTCATTTTCGAGTTACCTTCCATCAGTGGGGAAGTCAAACTTAGAACAGTAGGTGGACAGTAGGATTTCAGAATCGTAACACGAGAGTTCAAATCTCAGCCGTTCTGTTTTCGTTGACACTTGTACTAATACTGTTAGGAAAGGTGCGAATCCCCAGATTCCCTCCAGCTATGGATTAAATAGTGTTATTCAAAAAACAAAGTGTCGTAAAAAAAAGAACGTTTATCAAAAACCCTTCCAACCAGTCTAAATAATGTAAATTATCTTTATTACATTTGTATGTTCTTCATCCAAATATTTGTTGTGGGTAGATTGTGTTTCAACCTTAGTATCGTGTATTTTAATCAAATTTGTTACAGTATAGTTTCTATATTAGCGTATAAGAAAATAAAGACATATTTGCTAATTGGTTAATGTGGCACAAAGATTGCTGAAGGCCTTCAATAAATGTATATACTCCAGCTTCTGCCGTTTGTATTTATTTATAATAAAGCACCATCTCAGCGAGAATGGTTTCATAAAAACATATCAGTTTTTTTTAAATCAAGAAACATTGAAAGGGAGAGAAAAAATAAGTGAACCAATTAACTAACGGTTTGCTCCTAAACTAAAAGTTCAGAGAATTACCATACCAAATATTTTTAAATCGGCTGTTTATTTAACGTAAAATTAATATGGTAAATAGTGATACTAAGCGTATCTCCATTCGTTTTAGTATGCCTTCGCGTGCCCAGTAACCTGTAGTTTTTGCTGGAGTCAAAGTGACAACAAGTTTCCTCTGATTTCGAGCAGTTTCTGTGCCATTCCTGCTAAAGATTGCATGGTGCAACATCACCTTGGGTTTTCACTCCACTCCGTTCACTTCGCACGAACGCCATTAGCAATATCATCAAGCTATGCCAAAAAACAGTTGTTATTCCTGAAGGAAGGTTGACAATAAATTTCCTCTGGTTCTCTAAATATATAATTTCGTTACTGCACGTCCTCTTCCTCCAGTTATATATATACATATTTATATATATAAATATATATTTTAAAAAAATACTTTTTGGGTTATTTCTGATGCTGTCATTAGTGAAATGGTCCGTAATAGTTTTATTTATTATTTCATTGATTAAAATATCCTACAGTCCTCCCCCTATGTCCCTTGAGACCTTACTTGGGATTGTTGTAATTTTTTCCTTGTCTTGTTTTAGATATTATTATTATTTATCTATATAATATCTACCTCAAAACGCCAAAGTGGATTTTCTTTCTTTTTTATACTAATTACAGTAGAAGCTCAAATACTAGTTGTCAAAAAATTAAAACAATGAGAAATACGTGGTCATAAACATAAATATGTGCATTATTATTGTAAATTTGGTTTAATCTGTTGATTCGTTATATTTCAAAAAGCGAGTGCAACTTTAATATTTACAATATACCAGGGTAGAATTTAAAAGAAAAACCCAAAGAAAAACACGAATATTCAGCAGTCGAGATCATATAAATCTTATAAATACAGGTTCTTTTACAAATATAAGCTTCATCCCTATTATTAAACAGCTGCCTATACGTTGTTAATTTTCGCTTTCCTGTTAATAAGAAGGAAAAAAGGTGATACTTCATTATTTAGTTATCGACAATGAATATTCTTCCAAAAAGTAATATGTGTTGTCAAAAGAGTATAATCAAGTCTAGAATTAAATTATTCGAACCGCATTTAAATTTCAACCATGTTTATCAAGATGGTAGAATACTAGCCTCAATCTTTTTAAACATTAAAATTAAGAAGCCCATCATCAATAAGGACAATTTCAACATAGGAAATAATGTTTTGAAATTTTTATTAAAAAAAAACACTCTTTTGAAATATTTAGCATTTTTTTTTTATTTGCGCATTATTTGACCCTCTCCAAAAAAAAAGAAAAAACAAAAAAAACAATCAAACAGAAAAATAACATAATTCCATAAAAGTGAAAAAATATCATCCCCTCAAAAAATGATACAGAAAAAGAAAAATACAACAATACCCAACCCCGAAGATGGAGGTAGAGAAGCCCGAAAAATTGTTAGAATAACTCCCATCAATTAAAAAAAAGGAAAAATGCAACGAAATACTAATCAGATTTTTATTCATTTTTAGCCTAAAATAGCAAAAAATAAATAAATCTAATAATTTTCAGCCTAAAATAGTAGAAAATAAATATTCTAAGAAAATAAGCTGGTTTCTTACTTTTTAAGGTTTTTTTTTCCATGTGAATATACTAATTTCCATGAAAAGAGTGTTTATTTATCCTCATTTGTTGTGAGCGGGGAGATTTTCATTTTGAAGATCATTCACCATCTCTTTTATTAATATATTTTTTTATGAAATAAAAAGGCATTTAATGATTTAAATAATAAAATTATTTGGTTTTCCCACAGATATTCAAATATTGCAAAAAACAGGAATTTTCAGTAATTTGTGTTTACGATTTTTGATGCCAATCGCTCAAAGAACCGCTAAATTATTTTATTTTTTGTATAAGTATTTAGTATGTTTACACACAAGTTTCAGTAAGGGTCCTATTTTAATATTTTCAAAAAACTATAAAATCGACCTACCCTAATATACATGTATATGCATTTATATGCGTGTAACTAACATTAAGTAACTTACACATCTTTTAGAATTACTTATTGTCTACCTATTTCAGACCTAAATTCTCCTTCAGATATACTTCATGTCATATATATATATATATATATATGTATGTGTGTGTGTGTGTGTTTGTGTTTTACGTGTAATATTTAAGTTTGGAAAATACTTATTACTGTAACGTAAAACTTAGCCACATCTCTGCAACGAGTTGAACCTTTTATCAATCCCACATGAATATTTGCTTATTTAATTTCATTACCTTCAGTTCAGATAACGTTTTAGACATGGTAGAAACACCTATATTTCCCTGACGGTTCTAAATTACTCACTATTAAATCTAGAAACGAAAAATACCCCAGGTAAAATTTGATGAATGAATATGCTTCAATTATTACAGAAGCCCAATGAAAAGCACGAATATTCAAAACGAACGGATAACAATTTAATAAGATTATGAAATAAAATAAACGAAAATTAATCATATACAACTCCATCATTGCTAAATATATATATTTTTTAAAGTTTGAAGAAGATGTATAAAAAGCAACTAATGGTTATTAAACAAAATAATTATTTGATTTGTGTCGCTTACGAATTTTATTAGTTTCATATTCCTATTAAGAAGGATTTTAAATTCTACTATAAACTATTAAAAAATAATCTCTATTATTTTCGGCTTGTGTTATACGGTAACATTATTTAACATTCAATACCATTTCAACTCAAAATATACTTACTTTCAAGTAAAATAATCAATCAACTTGAATATCAATCAATCAACTTCAAAAGCGATCCATCAACATCAAATTGGATAACAACATCAAATTGAAAAACATCTTGTTTGATTATTTCTCATTTTGAAGTTGTTTTCTAATTTGAAGTTGATTAATTCTTATAAGCCTTCTTAATATTTAGTATTATATACCTCCTTCCACGCTTAACACCATGTAGACTAAAAGAAGTCGTCTACTGTCCGTAGCAATAGCTAACAGTCGCATTACCATCAGCCCACTCTGATTTCCGAAGCTTTAACAGTTACACAATGCCATTCTCTTCCCACTTTTCATATTCACTCGCTTTGTTTTCGTAGTTTTGTTCTTCCTGGCTTTCATATGGTATTGTCAATTCCTTCATCATTTTTCAGTTCGCTCTAGGTAAAAGCCCATCTAATTTCATTAATTCGGAGAGGCATTTTATTCTATGAACGCTAATGTAGAGATTAACTTTTTTGATTATTGTCAGTTTTCGGTTTATGTATATGTTTTTTCTCTACCTAGTTGAAAATACATTTGTTCACATTTTATTTTTTTTTCTTTCTAATTGCTGATTTAAATTCTAGTCGTTCACAGAATTTCTCATGAAATTCAATCGATATGCATTTTGGAATTTTTAACCGACTTAATCATTGCAATCAAGATAGCTTTTTTAACTTCGATGATTTAGAGGTGTTGATATTGCCCACATGCCATTTCCATATCAAGTTATAAGCTGAAAAGTGTTCAGTTATACTAAACAATATTTACAAGCATATGTGTTCGAACATTAGATTATATTAACTACGAAATATCTTAATGGCATACAGTGTTATGCATTTAGCCAGCTTTCTCGAACACTAACATTAAGATAATAAAGCAAATATTAATACGTTGTCTTTGTTTATATAATGGTTCTTGTAGTATATTTAATGCCAGATCTGTTGCTTTGTAAGAATGGCTGGAAACCAGTTTATCGTAGAATAATTTGTTTAAGTATTAACTAAATGCGTAAACAGACTACATAACATTATAAACCAAATTTTATATTTGGTTTAGTTTTATTACATTGTATTTATGAATTGAGGATGGGTGTTTAAGTTTCTGCCATTTGGGGCTTCTGTAAGTACTAATTTTCCATACGTCTTTATAGTGTTTGGCTTAATACTGTAGGATTGGATTTTACGAAAAGGAATTTGACAAGGTTTTATTTTTCAATGTTATCTTAGTCACTCATTTTTACATGTTTACAAAATTTGACCTCATTATTAAAAACATATTTTTTCAATAGAATGTTGATTCTAACTATTTATATTTTAGTGAAAATATGTTTATTATGTTTTCTTAAACTTTTTTGTATTCGTTTTTAGCTTTAATATCACGTAACGTAGGGCTCGTTATAGGGGTGGATTATGTTTGTTAGTGTTTTACAGCATACCAACCTTTTTAGGTCGGTTGATGCCAATAATAATCATTTTTGATAAGCATTCCTTTGTCTATCCGTAGTTTTTTCTTAAATAACATAGTATGCCCCATTTAATCCATAGCTGTAGGCGATGTGGAGGTCCATATTTTTCCCCAGGGTATAGTCCAAATGGGAACATAAACAAAACGACTTGGATTCGAAATTATGTAATACGATTCCGAAGTCAAACTGCCTATCCACTGCCCCGAGTGGATCTCCCCAGAGATAGGTTAAGAAGGCATGTGACAATCAATCAATCAATATATATATATATATATATATATGACTTAACATTTCTAATTCTAACTAATTTACCTAGACTAAGAAGCTTGTTTTACAGAAACCACCAAAATGGGTTTATCCCAACGCTTACGCAGTGAAGAAAGAGAAAAGTGTCCGATGGGAAACTGCAATATTCTCCAGAGTCTATTTTCTTTCAAATTTCCCACCTATGGCTTGAAGATTTCAGTAATAAGCCATAACATTGGTATCATGAGAACAACAACTAAATTGACCCATATTATTTTTAGATCTATCATTTTTATCTATCTTTTTTTTAAATTAGTGTTGGTTTTATATTTCTTACTGAAAAAGAAAAGCTTGACGACACCCAAAAATTTAAGGATAAAAGAAAAAAAGAAAAAAACAACCCTAAATTTCAAAAGAAGGATAAAAAATAACATATATCTACAAAAAAATAGGAGTAAATTTAGGACATCTGAGGAAGGTTGGAGGATGACTTGGTCGAATCGTTGTGAGAAGGAAAATAATATGGACGAGGAAAATAGTCCGATTAATACTTTTAGAATATTGTCAGATAGTTATATCTTTCTTAATAGTGTAAAATAACCCAATTTCATCTGAAAAACATTGACGGATGCGATATAATGTTAAAAGATTGAATTAAATTCGAAGTCACTTTTTTTCCGTTTCTATTAGAGTTTATATCCGCTTCTCTATCAGTATGCGAAGTGAAGGAAAAGGTAATTTCTGTGTATTTTTTTAAACATTTTCAAGATATTCATCTTCTCCCTCCCCCGTTTTGTTAAAGAATGAAATTTCAATTTAAGTTATTATTTTCGTTTCGTAATACCCGAATGATGAAATTCAACTAAACGGATGTCACATGAAGCCCTCAACACCCACGTTATTTTTTTTCTCCAGGCTGTTTTCTTTCTTTTGTTTCGAGTTTTGGTATTTTTCTCGTTTTTTATCTCATTAATAATTCTTAATCTTTCATTTGAAAGATGTTAATAATAAAAGAAAAAAAATTGAATAAAAAAATATTACCACTGTTTCGTGATTAGTTCTTTTTTTGTTTTTTATTTCACCAAGTTGATCTCCATTCACTTACAATGAAAAAGGTTACTGTTTATTTTTCAAATAATACTAGAAAATTTACCATTTCAAAAACGTTACACTAAAAAAAACAAATTTATCAAAGGAGTGGATTCTAATGCGAATATACAGGGTGGCGTAAAACTAACACATTGGTTTGACTTTTTCTTTAATACTTTCAATTGAAATTATAATGAATGGATTAAACAAAAAGAAAAAGTCGAACCAATGCGTAAGTTTTGCGCATCTCTGTATTATACATGTAGAATATCCTAAAACATTGATTACATTGACATGGTAAGGGTCCTGCAAATCTCGCAGTTGTGGTAGAGCCACATGTCCCCTAGGTGTCGCAAAGCTCCTGGGCTTCGCAGCTAAACAAAAAGAAAAAGTCGAACCAATGTGTAAGTTTTGCGCATCTCTGTATTATACATGTAGAATATCATAAAACATTGATTACATTGACATGGTAAGGGTCCTGCAAATCTCGCAGTTGTGGGAGAGCCACATGTCCCCTAGGTGTCGCAAAGCTCCTGGGCTTCGCAGCTAAACTGTAATGAAAAAGAATTAACAATAATTATTATGATTAATGGGAAAATTATTATCATACTGGTATGTTGAAAGTTGAATACATATCTATCAATCCGTTTCTCTCTCTCATTATATATATTAGTTTTTTTAAAAATAAAACACTATGTACTATTTAACCCATAGCTGAAAACAATGTGGGGATAAATAACTTTCCCAAGAGTATTAGTCCATATATGAACACAAAGGGAACAAATGAGAATCGAACGTGCATATTTCGAAGTCTAATTGCTTATCCACTGGCCGAAGTCGACTTCCCGTGTTTTTTAAGATGTAAATTAAAATTTCTAGTTCTTAACAGCTATCTCCAAAGAAAATACGGAAGAAAAAAAAAACCTAAAAATGCTCTCATTTAGTAACTCACTTAGTAAGATTGATTGACTGAAAGCACAGAGAAACCTCATCAGCAGGCGCATAATTTATAAATACAGGTCTAGAAATTAGCAAGTTCTAAGATTTTTACAAAATATTTCGGATTACTAATTATATGAGTAAATCCCTGATACTTAATGATATCAGAATAACGTTCAAGTTAGCGATGTCTATCGTTTGCTCAAGTCTAAGGGGATATTCTTTAAGCGACACCTGCTTCACTTCAATAACTAGCAACGAGTATTTACAAACAGGTTTTCATACATTTTTTAAGTGCAGGCAATTCCTTTTGAGCAGCTAAAATCATGACAGATTAATATTTAATTGATCAGTTATGAGACGAAACCATGTTCTTATCAAATTAAAGATAGAGATGTATATGTATTTCGTCTCTATAAATAATGAATTATGGGGGGATTGCGTTTTTCTATCGGTTACGAAGTATCCCGTGAACTTGCACGGTCATTCGAACGAAGCCATTTTGCTTGGGATTAACCACGATTTAAACAGGTGAAATTAGGGTTTGGAGTTTTATCAAACGTTTTTCATTCTTTGTGCAATTGCTTAAGTTCTGCTGTTTGTTAATTAATAAAATTCAATTCAATTTTAGATGTACAGTCCGTTTGTTTGTTCATAACATTATCTAAATCCACCCTTCGAGCATTACAGTCTGACATCATGCATTTGGCATTAGATATAATTTGCGAACTTGAAAGTTAAAAGAATGTTGTTCCTTAGTTTCTCACAGGCTTGATCCTTTATTTTGAGTCAATTGCTAATAATTGATTACACAAGCGAGAAATCTACAGACAACCAAGACAGTCTACTAATCAACTGCATACGCTATATCACAAAAAGTCTTTCAGCTGTCTCGGGCAGATGAAGCTCGTTAACTTGGGTTAACTTGGGCATTTCACGGGCGTGTCTTTCCCGAGTCACCACCGGTTTTAAGTGAGGAATCTCATCCACTAAAGGAATCGTTGCTACAGAGAACCTTACAGCCCCGAGCTGAGTATGGAGAATCTTTATTAGCCATTTTTAGAGACACGGCTACTCCAGTCAGAGAACTCAACCAACTGGGAGTAGATATAAATACAAAATGCAAATTGCATTGAAGAAACATTAAAGATTTTCAAGAGTTCAACTTTACTTCTGTTTCATATAAATATTTTGAAATTTATTTTCAAAAACCTATCAATATTGTAATTCATTTTGACAAGCTAATATATACAGGTATGGACACCCGAGCATTTTATATACAGATCAATACTTAAAAAACAAAAATGACTGTTTTTAATTATCTATTTTTTATAGACTTCGAATCTTTATTTACATGTTATACGTTTGACAACTTAGAATTAAACATTCATTATTAGATAAAGTTTCAATATACTTCGCTGTTTCCCCGAACACTCATTAATGTGATTGTAAAACATTTAAGTAACGCTTTAAAAACTTTGCGTTTGCATACCGAATATTATCTTATCTTTTACATATTTTCTTTACATAAGATATTAAATTAGATTAATGGAAACGAAATTATATCGCCTAATAGAGTTTAAAAGAAATCAAGTTTAATTCTTTCAGAATATAGAAATCACAGCATTAAATAATCAATTTATGTCACAACATATCTTGATTTGATAATGTATGGTAGTATTGTTGTCTCAGTTTTCTTTGGTAGGTTATTATGACATAACAGATTACAAGCTGCAGTCATTGTCTTTATATTTTTCTCATCGAGCTGAACATAAGATTTGTGTGTGTCTCTGTGTATGATATAATTACGCACGTGTGTATGTGCATGACATATTTACGCTCGTGTGTATGTGTATGACATGTTTACGCGCGTGTGCGTGTATGCGTGTGATATATTTACGCGCACGCATGTGTATGCGTGTGATATTTACGCGCGCGCGCGTGTGTGTGTGTGTGATATGTTTACAAGTGTGTGTGTGTCCGTGTGATATATTTGCAGGCGTTAGTGTGTGTGATATATTTACGCACGTATGTGTGTGTGTGTGCGTATGATATATTTACGCGCGTGTCTCTGTGTGTGTGATATATTTATACTTGGGTGTGTGTGTGTGATATATTTACGCGTGTGTGTGATATATGAGGTATGTTCAATAAATAATGAGAAAATGTCAGGAGATATAATGTTTATTTTCATAATCTTATAAAATGTTGTTCCCTTAAAATAATGGCCTTCCGCATCTACACACTTCTTCATGCATCTATTGCAATCCTGGAAGACCTCTTCAAAGTCCTTCTTCGGTTATTTTCCTATGCCTCTATCAGCACCTTCCATGTGTGGAAACAGGAAGAAGACGTATGAGGCTAGGGTAGGCTTTAGGGTGGGTATTGTACCAATTTCATCCGCCTCTCGGCCATCCAGGTGGTCCCCAACGTATGATCAATAAATAATGACTTTGTGGAGATTCAGATCTTCAGTCATAACTGTCAACACTGTGCAAATACTAATACAAACAGCTTCAGATATCATCCCGACAGGTATCCGACGATGTTGCATCAATAATCTTTGCACTTCCTAAATGTTTGCGCTCTTGCGTGCACTGATCGTTGCTCCAAATCTAGCTTCATCCTAAACCAGTTCATTTCTTTCAGAAAATCTTTTAAACCACTGATAGAAACTTGCTTAACTTATCCTCATAGGCCCCCTTTAACATTCCACAAGCTTCTTATTTGCTTTCCTTAAGTTTAACACATTTGATGGCATAATATTCTTCTTTGTTTCCCTGCATTGGCAAACCTGACCAGACTGGTCCCAAAACGAACACCTCTTCGCTCAAACCTAGAACGAGAGGAAGGTGTGATATATTTTACGCATGTGAGTGTGTGGCATATATTTTAAGCATGTGAGCGTGTGTGCATATATTTACGCATGTGGGCACGAGTGTGATATGGTTACGCGTGTGAGCGCGTGTGTGATATATTTATGCGTGTGAGCGTGTGTGTGATATATTTATGCGTGTGAGCGTGTGTGTGATATATTTATGCGTGTGAGCATGTGTGATATATTTACCTGTGTGAGCGTGTGTGTGGTATATTTACCAGTGTGAGCGTGTTACATTATATATATATATATATATATATATATGAAATAGATTAAAAATAGGTATAGAATAAGATGTACGCTGTCACGAATTTCGCCATAAAGTAATCACAAATTGTAGTGTCCAAAATTAAGTCATTAGTTGATATGCAGAAATATAATGGATGCTTCCTGTCATCTTTAGGGTAAATTTTTGGTCATTAAGATGGTTATAAACAAGGATGTGATAAAAATTGCAATTTCGTTGTTTGAAAAAAAAGAGATTTAAATTTAATACTTAAAACCATTGAAATAGCAGAAATTGTCGAATAAGAACTACACCTAAAAAACTTTTAAATGCTTTTTTTCGATAGTTCCGAATGTTTATTTTCTATTTGCTAATTTAGTTTTGTAGGTGTCATGATTTTAACCTTACAAACAGAATTTACTGAAAATGCCCGGTAAAAAAAATTATATTCAATATATTTTTTGTACAATTCCATATGCCTTTTCACTTTAAGTTTGTGCATTTCCATGAGATAATGCCTTTTGAGATAATTATTATTCTACAAGATTTTTGGGAATGTTATATGATCTTCTGGGTTTATTATTGGAAGAATACACGAACAAAAAACTGCCAGATTTGTTTTTGACAGAAAAAAGAAAATATACAGCAAGATTCCAACGATTTTATTTCAAGCGAGCCACTTGTATATTAAAAACGATGTATATCGTTATCTACATACAGTGATTGTGTAAGCAGTTTCCGATTTTGGGGGACAATTTTTTTTCTTCTGAATAGTGTGTCCTTGAACAGAACTGCTATTCATAAGAAAGTCAAATCATGATAGCATTATTATAAGAGACCTCGTTTGTTCCGTAAATAGACTAAAAAAAAAACGCCTAAACACCGAAACTTATATGTAAAAAAGGTATCCGACCATAATTAAAAAACGAAATAGAATATTTTTTTTTATTAGATTAAAAATATTCTTTTAAATATGGTGTTAATTAAGTTCTGTCCCATGAATAAAGATTTTATATCTAATCATTGAAAATATTCATGACAATAATAATTAAACAAATACAACGAAACAATAGCCAGTTAAAGCTGAAATAATGCTTTTGATAAAAATAATTCAAAATCTCATATGAATACATGCCCTTTATTTATGTAGTTCCCTGGTGATACAAACCCAGGGGCGTTAATTAATCGTACACTTCATTAGAGAGTATAGATTATTAGTAGTGTTTGTGTGAAAAGTCGTATACACGATTCAAGCATATTAATACAGGTTTCACTGTGATAATCAGTCCTATTTTGTCAAGCACCTGGAAAAGATGCACTAACGGAATGGTAAAAAAAAGAAAAGAAAACGAGGAAAATGAAAAAGAAAGAAGAAAACAAAAAAAAATAGAAATCCAAATGAAAAAAGCAAACCAAAAAAAAAATTTCTAAAATAAGAGGTCTAAGAAACGCGGAGAAGGTTATGTAACGACATACTTTCTGGCGGCTTCGACTTCAAAGAGATGATCAAAAGCAAAAAGATCAAAAGAATTACCGCCTACAGTTAGTGCTCATTCCGTAAATACAAAACGCACATGAACGCACACACTGCGCAATGAGATGTAATCAAACTCACACACAGACGTATATCGATGTATTTGGAACTTAAAAAAGCATATTATACACACACACATACACACACACACACACACACACACACATATATATATATATATATATATATATATATCATATTCTAATATTCACTCATTTTGGAACAAGAAGAGCAGGTCACTTGACATGAAAAAGAATGCTTGGATAAAATGTCAGGTCACATATTAAAAATCTAGCGTACGTGTGAAAAAATATTACTTTTGATTGAACTAACAAGTAGGTTATAAAATGTATTTTGAGTGAAATAGATTAAATGCATTAACCACTAAAATCTTAGTTCATAGTTGTTTAATTCTACAATGTATCAGCTGATTATTTATATATGTTATTTCAAGTATTCGTTCAACAAAAAACGGGCTATGTTTGACGTACCTTGAGTTTAGTTATCCAGTATATATATATATATATATATTTTTTTTTTTAATAAAAAAGATCTCTACCTGTTTTATGGCATATCAATATTTTCAGGTCATTTAATGGCGATAACAATAATCTTTTATAAGCTTTCTTTTGTTCACATGTATTTTTTTAAACAACATAGTATGCATAATTCAATCCATAACTATATAGGATTTGGGGATTCATGCTTTTTTACTAGGGTATTAGTCCAAATTAGAGCCTAAACGAAAAACTGGGATTTGAACTCGCGTATTACAATACCGAAGTCTAAATGCCTATCCACTACCCCAAGTGGACCTTACCCCTGTGTTTTAAACTCGGTAACAATTTTTTGCGAAAAGTCTAGTGTAAAGGTTACGGTATTAATTTGATTTGTTTTTAAAGAGTACAAACATTTTTACATTCGAAAAGACTGCATCGATAAAATTAAAAAAGTAAGAATCAATTTCATAAACTAAGAGTCGTGTTTTGTCAGAATATGTTGACTATTCAAAAATATTTTTTAACATAATTTTAGAATATTGTCTCTTAAATAATATTCATTAAAATTTACTATAGAATTATCTTAAAATACTGGACTAAAATGTATTAGATAAGGTTTGATTGTCTAATAAAGTAAATGTTATCTTCACTACATTTCGGCCGATGTACCCTTCGTCTAGCTTTGGATATTATTCACACTTGCAGTTTTGAGAAAGCTCTAGAGTTCGACATGAAGTTTCCAGAGTTCAAGCAGTACCTGGGTAAAACTAAAGAACACATCGGGTGAAGTTAGGGAACATAACACTGAAGATGAAAATGGATGCCAGAATAACTGAATTATAGAATTTAGATAATTTTATTTTCGTGTAAATTCCAATTGGATAAAAAGTGCATTAGCAATTGAAGTAATTATATAGAAAAAATATATTCTGATGCCCAAAAGGTTGCTAGTTTAAATGGTGCCACTCTTCGTATATGATTATAATATATATA
>JAYKTE010015571.1:0-15816 GCA_036873565.1 Xipholeptos notoides
ACCAAACTACCGAATACCGCCTCCAATCGGTAGATTTCTGAAAATCTACCGATACCGATTGGAAACGGCTCGCTACCGACTACCGATACCGGCGGTAGATTTTTTCTACCGAATCCCAGCTCTATTAATATGTAAAATTACACACAATAACTACTTGATAATTCAGTGACTGAAGAATGCTATATTTAGAACATAATCTGAATTACAGCATTTTTGATAATATATATAAAAAAATGGCATCTAAAAGGCTGATAGGACATTCAACCAACCAACTGTTAGCTAGTTATATTTTTGGGTTATCTAATGCCAAATCCAGCTATTGTAAGATAATCAGGCTCTATCAAAATATCTTGTATATAAAAACAAAAGTTGAAAAGAAAGTTAGGACAGTTGGTTGGCAGTTGGACATCAATCATAATACGTGAGTTGGAATCCTAGTCATTCCGTTTGCATTCATATTTGGACTAATACCCTTGGGAAGAGTATGAATCCCCACATTCCCTCCAGCTATGGGTTAAATAGTACATATTGTGTTACTCAAAAAACTATGTGTGGACAAAAAGACAATTTATAACAAATGATTGTTCTTGGCATTAAATGACCTAAAAAGGTTGATATTCCATAAAAACTAAACAAACAAATATATTCCACCAATTTTTCCATTGAAGGACAACCTCATTCTAATTGTTTACTTATGTGATCAGAAAGTTCTTGGTGAAGTGCGTTTAAAAAATTTTCAACCCCCGTGGAATTTCTATGGCTTCTTCTAGTAATAATTAATCTTTAAAGATCAGGGACGAAGTTGAATTTATGCAATTCAAGGAAAAACCTAAGTGAATGCATAATTAAAGTGAATCATAATGGATGTTCTGGAAATTTAGATTATCTGTTAGATAACAAAATACTTCAATAGTGTTTATAATCCAACCATATGGTCATTTAATAATGGCCCTTCTATTCCATCATCTGTAGCAAAGAAAAACATTTATCTAAATCTTCCTAACACATAATTTTCCAGAGGATCTCAACTACAATCACATTAGAGAGACCACAAACCATTGAGTCAAAAATTAGATATAAGTAGGCAAACATTTGCTTCTGGTGGCTGATGAGAAATGAACAAATATTGAAAAGGTTGAATCATAAATGATGGAAAAGCTAATTAAAGCAGTTTGCATTAAAAATCTTTTTTCAAATACTTCCATATTCAAATGAAAGGGTTAATCAAGTAACACAAGTTTCTATAAAAGTCTATTATTCTGGCATTACTATGGAGAATTTTCATTCATAGATTACAAAACGAACATCATGATAACATGGCCTATTACTAATTTATTGGTAAATTGGACTAAACATAAAGGTAATCAATTAGAAAAAAAACTAATTATTGAGTAAGTCTAAAAAAACATGCTATATATTGTAAATTATTTAGTTCTTGTTAAAATAATATCACTTTTTGTTTTTCTGCTAACCAAGCCATACCTGCAATCTTATTTGAATGTTTGTGCCTACCCAAATCTGTTAAGTATAAACATTTTTTTTTTATTTCATATGAATTCATCATCAAACAACTCACAGTTTTTATCACCTGCCTTTCTGGTTGCTTTGTTCTAAGTTTGTCCAAATAGAAATTCACATTCTAAATTTCACTTTTCCAAATCCTGGAGATGAGGCAGGATGAATTCTAAAAGTATTATTTGACTATTTTCCTCATCCATATTATTTTATTTCTCACTTCAAAATTAGGAAGTGAGTACTAAGTCAAAATGTCCACTTACATAAAGGCCAAATTTGCTAAAAGGGCCAATTGGCTGACAAACAAAAAATTCCGTTCAATGAAAAATAGAAAAAACCCTGAAACATTTCTGTCCATGAAATAAATTGCCCAGAAATTTTAATCAAATTAGTTAATTAAAATTATTTCTTTCATCTACAGGAAAGATAAGATATTTGATATCAGAATTTATATCTGATGTCTCTAAGATGCTACTAACCCAAAAGTAGGTTAGTAGCTCAGGCTGTTACTTCTTTGAAATCTCCTGAAAAAAGTCTGTAACACAACCCATAAAAAAGTTCTATGTAACCACTTCTAGGCTGATACTCTTTATCAAATATTAAAGATATATGAATATAAAAACATTTTAATGGCCTGTTTTAGAGAGATTTCAAAGAAGTAATTTCTGGGCGATTTAGACCATTTTGTATAGTTAGATAATTTTCCATTGAACATTTTAACCAATGGATTTTTTGGTAGCCATTGGCCCTTTTGGCAAATTGGACCTTTTTGTCAGCGGACAATTTGACTTGAAACCTGGAATTGGTCTGTTCTTTTAGCTAATATTATTGGCAAAGGTACTGAGCTCTTGAACTCTCCAGCTTTGAGTTAAATAGTGCAATTATAGTTCTCATAACAAGAAAGAAAAAAAAAGAAAATGACTGCAATTTAAAAAAATTGGATCAATTACTTTTGAGCTGAACCGTTTGAAAATGTATTGGTTTGGATATTTTGGTTTAAAGGCGTGTTAACTCCTAATGGAAAATGTATTGGTCCTCTAATTGCTCTAAATTGGTTTAAATCAGGGTTTCCCAAGTTTTTTCAGGCCAGCGCCCGTTTGGCTTCTAGAATAGACTGCTAATGCCCCCTACCTCATAAACACATGCAAGCTTTTTCCCAGAGTGAAAACAACAATATCTTAAACAAAATATGTATTTAAAATCAATGATATAGTGAACAAGCTCGTCTTTGTTGGCTGGTAAACATTTTATTTGACCTTGACAACCATTATTAATCACATTAAATGCGTCAAACATCAAAATAATTACATCAAACATAAAATTTGCTTTTCAAAAAAAAAAAATTAACCATTTTTTTTTCTTCATAATTAACCTTAATTATGTATTTTTTAGTTACCGCCCCAAACTGCTAATTTTTGCATTACTACCCTCTAGCCGCTATTTTTAGTTATTGACCCCGCCCAATATCAAAGCATCGCCCCAGGGGAACGGTACCACTCACTTTGGGAAATCTTAGTTTAAATAGTACAACTACTTCTCTTATATAATTTCCTTATAGTATTTTCATTGAATCAAAAGGACTCTAAACACATTTTTTCATTTGTTCAAATAATATCGCTTTACCTTATCTAATTCTAAAATGAGATTGCCCATTAACACATGCAACAATATTTATTAATTATTGCCATAGTGGAAAACTCTACGGTTTACCCATTTTGAAATAAGAGTGATTTGTTTGTTAGTTTGTGTTTTACGGAATATAAACCATTTTTATGTCATTTAATGCTGAGAACAGTCATTTTTGGTAAACGTTAGTTTTTGTATTTTGAATAACACAATATGCGCTATTTAACCCATGACTGGAGGAATGTGGGGATTCATACCTTTTCCCAAAGATATTAGTCCAAATATGAATGCAAACGGAATGACTATGATTCGAACTCATGTACTACATTTCCAAAGTATGACTGCCTATCCACTGGGCCAAGTTGACTTCCCGAAAGTAAGAGTGGAGGCAACTGAACAAATGGTTATGTGAGTGAAGTTTGGAATTGTTATAGGTGAATCCCAGAAAGTCTCTAACATTTTATATATAGGTTGATTTCCATGGGAAACCTGAATTGATTAAATTCTACCAGCTATGAACAGAATGACATACTTTCTGCTTTTCTAACTGCCTGTTTCCAAAAAGAAAGCTACATCATTCAAAGATAATGGAAACTGTGCCATTACTTTAATTAGCAGTAGACAACTTAATTATGAATTGAAAAAATAATTTTCGGTCATAATTTGAAATTAAAATTGATTCTCTTTTCCCTTCCCAATTATTATTGGTTCTATTCTATCAAAACTCTAGATTTAATGAAAGCTTGTAAAATATGTGACAAGTCTTTTCCTCAATTATAATTTGTAGTTGAAGTTGGAAATCATGAACACTTGAATCATAAGCACATTAAAGACTGTCCACAAAACAGGGGAAAAAAAAAGGATGAAATCTGAACCAATACTGCAAATAATAATGATTAGGAGGAGGAAAAAGGAATATATATATATATATATTAATCTGTGTAGTAAGGTTGCTTAATATATATATATATATATATATATATAAACGGGCAGCAAATCCATTTTAGTGTGAATTTCATTGAACATCAATGATACATTTTTTCTTTGTTAATTGAAAGAATTTATCACAAAGAATGCCAAAATACATAATTTATATATATAAAATTGGAATTTAAATTCCGACAATGTGAAAAATATACATAATATGAATAATAACAATAACAATATATTAATAATATATTAGTTAAACAGCTGACGTTCAACGTTTCGGTTTATACAAACCATTATCAAGGCTAGAATGAAATATATATATATATATATATATATATATATGATGGACTCTTCTGTCAGTTTCAACGTATAAGTGACATCATCTAATTATGGCCATCAGACTGCCTCACAGAGATTATAGGGGAGCTGCTGATAACACACAGTCAGTGCAAGGGTTTGCCACAAAGTACATAAACAAAAGACCTCAGGTTTTTACTTCAGAGTTTTCAGAGATTTCCTGTCTTAACAAAGATTAAGTGAGCATGTACCCATTGGTTGAACTGCACCCCCAGATAGTAATCTTGGTATTTTCATGTCCTGGTGCAAGATATGGTACCTGGTATTCTTAAATTGTCACCCATGGCTCAACATGGCTTAACTTTGGTGATCTGACGGGAACTGCTGTCTCCAACGTGACCAATTTATATGGTCAAGTCACCTTGAGCCTAGTCAGTACTTATGGGTAACCATTTAGGAATACCAAGCACTGTATCTTGCGCCAGAAATCTCATCAACTTGGTAAAGTAATTCATCTAGAAAGATACTCCGATGTAAAACCTGCACTCCATTTGACCAATCAGTCATCTTGCTTTGCTTGTCTCTGATTAAAGGCTGAATGGAAAAAGAGTGTGTTGTACGTATCGTACAGGCATACAACTTGTTAATTATCTGTACAGCCAACCCTTTCCGGCATGTCATGAGGGCTGGCCTTCTGTTATGAAGTGGCAGTCACCATATATATACACACCCACACACACACACACTTTATTTTGCTAAAAACCAATCAGATTAGCAAAATGTAGTTGTCCAAGAGATTAAACTTAGTAAGTTTTCTCAATATACACAATTGGTCTGCTTCCTTTATTTCTTGTCAAAAAAAAAAAAAAGATATTGCGTGAATTCTAAGATGGTATAAAAGCAAAAGAAAAAAAAGAAAAAGAATAACCATTGCTGTTAATGAAAGAACGGCTTGTTGTTGACTATATCACATAGCAACAATGCAAAGCTATTTAAACGAAGAGAGCAAGATGAAGCAGCAGCAGCACATGATCAGTGCACACCTTCTGTACTCTGCCACCACCCACCTCCCAACCCCCACTCCACAATGCCTTTCTTCCTTTTTGGATAAAGAGGGGAGGGTTGAGGTGATAAAAGGCAATAGCGGACATTGAGAAAAAGCAACAAAGAGGAAGACAGATTAGCAGCATGAACGAAAGTAAATGCCAAAGATAGGTGCAGGGAGTAGATGGGAACCAGGGGATTATATATATGTGTGTATATAAGTGTGTGCACATACACATACATTGATGTGTGTGTATATGTGTGTCGATATACCTATATTTTATGTAGGATATTTTTACTTAAACCTTTGAATAAGTGATAAAGCAGTATGAAAAAACCCTTTATACCCAACATATATTCAGTTTAAATTGTCATAAATGATTATAATAAACTACTACTATTAATGGTGTTTTATTCAAGTTATTAATGGCTATTTCGATAAGGATTCACACTCAAGTACACTTGTTACATTTTGGTATATGAGAAAGTATCTTTTGATCCAAAATGACTTCACAACAAACTGTAAAATGCATATCTTTAGTTTTCACAAAAAACTGATCTAGTCTATTCATGAAACAATTTAGCTTGTTTGCTCTTGGTAAAAATCAAAGCATTCCATTATAACCCTTTACCAAAAATCACAGGCTAACGGTTCTTTATTCAAACAGACATTATTGTAAACAATGGGCCCCCTCCAGCTAAATAGTGAATCAGATGTTATAAAAAAAAAATGTGTTGATGAATGAACCTTTATCCAAAACGATTGTTCTCGGCATTAAATGGTTGAAAAGGTTGATATACTATAAAACAAACTAACCTAACAAGGAGACTAATCTCCTTCGTTCTTTTATAAAGAGCAATTACTACTTAGAAGATTTGGATTGAATTCCTCAATAAAATGCAATACATACATGTATGTACATACAAGCGGATACAGCTCAAAACAAATGAGTATCAAAATCTTAATCATTGAGAACTTTAAATCTATTTCTTCAGCAGCTGAACTTCGGAATCGTAATATGTGAGTTCGAATCTCAGTCCTTCTGTTTATGCTTGCATTTGGACTAATACCCTTGGGAAGGTATGAATCCCCAACATTCCCTCCAGATATGGATTAATAGTGCATATTGTGTTATTAAAAAAAACTATGTATGGACAGAAAAAGAATGTTTTGCAAAAATGATTGTTCTAGGTATTAAAATGACCTAAAAAAGTTGATATACTGTAAAACACAAACAAATCTATTTCTAGTACAAACAGAAAAATCTTTGCAATAGATTATGTTAATACATGATTATTAAATCAATTGATAAATAAATAAAAAATATTCTACTGATTATATTCAACACAGTTTCTTTAAATGCATTAACTAATGCACTATCTTTGGGCTATTTCTTTTTTGGTGGGTAAGAGGGGTTAAGAGTTTAATTAGCTTGATGTAACAACAGTAATAAATAAATTGTAAAACACATTTGTAGATGGTACTTCTTTTTCCACTCATAATAGACCAAATGTTTTGTGCATTTCTTACTGATTGTAATTTTTTTTTCAACAGCATATCAACCTCTACTGTCATTTGATGATGAAAACAATTTTTGAGGGTGGTAGGAATCTCTTTCCGTAATAAATTGTCAAAACAATAGTTGCACTATTTGATCCATAGCTGAAAGGGTGTTATCCCAAAACTGTTTTTAACAGACCAAGTAGAAATTGCAATGGCTGTTGTTTTCCGTGGTTGATTGCGCCTAACATAAAATTTCATTCACAACTGTAAATATTTGTTCGTACTTGGATTACATATCTTTTTGATCATATATGACAAAAAATAAAATATTAACCCTAACCATAAACATTAACCCAAAAATATTGCCTTTCTTATTTTTTCTCTCATTATAAACAAAAAGGTAAGCTCTTTCTTCATTATTATTATTATTATTATTATTATTATTATTATTATTATTCTAATTTAAGTATTTTACAGTTTTTATTGGGTCAATGTTACAGCTAGACTATTCAAGATATTAATACTCAATTTAGTTAAGTCTTTCCATTTGATTAAATGTCATAACCCATTTGCATTGAGAACAATATCAAATAAAAAAAATGACTATTTAAAAATAAAAACTGGGAATTACAAGCATCAAAAATCAAATAGGATTACTTTTTTAAATTAGGGATTTATCAAATTAGTCTTTAAATGACTTGCTTAGAATTGCAACATTAAAACACAAAAGCAACTACGCTTGATTCAGTATTATGTTAAAATGAGATTTTAATGGACTAAGAAAATTGGATTTCAATGACCAACTTTTTAAGTAGTTTTATCGTAATTAAAAAGACCAAAATAATCAATGAATTTGAAAGAGTATATGGCTCATTAACTAAAAACATTAGATCTTTCAATGATTATGCATCGCTTGAAACTAAGAGAAACTCCTAATTCTCTGAATCATTCGGACTTATTTTATCTTCCTTTCTGCAGTCACTGTGGCAATTGGCACTCTTCTTCGTGGACTGTTATGCCAGTTAGAATGGCTGCATAGTATTGCAGCAAACTGAACCATTTTATTCAATCTATAAAAATACATTGTTCTCATTCCAAAACCAATTAATAGATATTGATAAAGTACCTATATATTAATCTGCTTGTCCAGTGTCACAAATATTGATCATCATTACCTACAGTAATTAGAGAGGAACAAATTACATCTCTTTATATTCACTCTTTATCAGGTAAAAATCATTAAAATCATTTCCTGTGCAATTTTTTTTAAATGGCTGTTCATGGTATCAAGTTGTCTATTATATTTCATAATTAATAAAGTCATGTTAAGAGGATACTGTAAGTTTTTAAATTTTTAAAAACATCCCTTTATTATTATTCGCTCTCCTTTTTTGGAAATCATTTTATATTTGTTTTATTTTATTGTGTGTTTAAAAAAAGTCTGACTACCGTGGAATTTCCATGGGTTCTGTTAGTTCTTAATTATTAAGTCTTGCAATCAACCAGGTCACTATTGTAATACTTGATGATGAAGGTATAGTCAATGGTTGTGAATGCAGGAAGCTAGATTATAATGGTATCAGCAATAGTGGATGAGGATGACAAAAATTGATTTTTATAGAAATTTTATTTCCATGCTGATAAGGTTAACTAGTTTCAAGAATTGTAGAGAATCCATGTGGTTCCTTCTTGTTTTGTGCTCGGCTAGCCATAGTTCTCTGCGAGAATATGAGAGAAAGAGAGGGAGAGAAAGAAATCCTGGAATTGGTCAAATATGGGACCTGTGTGTGTCATTGGAGTTCCAAGATAAGGTGAGGAAAAGAAAAGGAAAGACAATACATCAAGGTGTTGGAATGGATAGAGCAGTGAATATGATCTACATTTTGTGGATTTGCTAGCCTTCTCTGTGTCACTGTTACAGTCCATTCAAATTTATATAAACAAATACTTTCCAGCCAATGTGATCTTTCCCCTTCTTCAGGTATCGATCAAATTTGAGAATTTTTATGTCGAACTTGGAGCATTCTCGAAACTCTGAATTTAATCCTCACTTGGCATCAAAATTCATTAGAGTTCAAGAAATACAAAAATATGTAAAATGATAAAGGATTCGTTATGTTGGTTGTTTTGAATGGGCAAAAATTGAACTTGTGGCACGGATTTAATTTTTAGAAAGTGACAATGGATTAAAAAATTTGGTTGGAGCCAAACGTCAGGAATATACAGTTTATTTCTAAGTTGTTCAAATCCAAAACAGAGAATTGTTTTCGGTCTTAAATATCTTACTGGCATTTTTTGCAAGTTGAGTTATTTATGAATTATTGAAAGAATTTATTAAGTGAAATAGCAAATAGTTGCAATTAATTTATTTGTTTTAATTTATTATTTAAAGATTAGATTTGAGGTGAAAATTCAGTTTGTCTGGAAGGCGGTCCCAAGTGGGGATGCGTCTGGCAGCTTGAGATGAAGGGTGGGGGGGTCGACCAGCCAGACCTTTAGCTAGTTATTCTCTCCAACACGATTGCAGTTGGAAAGAAACAATAAAAATATATATTTAATATTTTTTATTTAAAAAAAAACATTTGTTTCTTGTTTTTGTGCTTCCTCACCACAAAGTAGAGTTCGTACAGAGATGAACACTCGGTCACATACACACACACACGATAGATCACGGCCAGTGACAACGCGCACGCAGGTGACGAACAAAGTGAGGTGGTAGCCTTCTGTGCCAGACCAGTGCTGCAACAGGAGCATAGTTATGTACCCCAAAAGGTGGAGTACCCAGGGAGACAGTGGGCGCCCGTCAACAATGGTATCTCGCCAGAGGTTCCAAGGGGGCAGCGAGCAGATGGGGCCTCTAGAATAGGCATAACATAACAAAGAAACTTAAAAGGCAAACTAGCTGAAATATAATGAAGATAACAATGAGGATGAAAGTAGAATTCTGAATAACTTTAATCAAGAGCATAATCAAAACTCATCTAATAAATTCAGACAATCATCTTTGAAAACATTTAAAATATTAATATTCTTAAAATATTTTTTTTAAGAAAAACAGATTTTATAATTAGGGCTTTTAGTAATGCAGAATATAAAAAAGGCAACAACAATTAATGGGCTTAAAATTAGAGTTTCCTGGTGAATAAATTTCAGATTAGAAAGTGACTGGCTCTACCTGCACATGTTAACTAACTTTCTTTTCTTCCTTTTCATAAATAAAATTTTGAGTGTTTATTTCTTTTGTTGACACACTATACATATAAAATTAGAACAAACTAACAAACAATGCAAGAGGCAGGTGATAAATGCTGTGAGTTGTTTAAGAATGTATTCACAAAAAAGAAATGTCTACACTTAGCCGATCAGAGCAAGTGACTCTTTCATGACAAAGTATTCAACCAACCACTCACTCTATCTTTCTGAACTTGTTCCTATTATGTTTATAATGGATATTTTTATGAATATTTAAACATATACACAGGTAAATCAATTCGCTCAAAAGCATAAAGATGAGAATGTATTTTTTATTTTTTGGCAACTTCTACAATGAAATGACTGAAATAAATCAGATCTGAGCTCTGAAGACATGAATTTAAAATTTAAGGATTTCTATTTATAAGGACTATGAATTCACTATGTTAATACACTGCTATTTCTATTCTTGCAATTTTCAAATTATCAGCATAAAATCTACAAAAGAATTTAGCTGCATAGATTCTAACAGAAACTTTAATATTCGATTATCAAAAAAAACATATCAATGTTAGAATCTATTTTTTTTTTAAAAACAGCAAGTGTGGATTATCTGGAATGAAAGAAGAAAGTGTGACCCATTCAGAATGAGTGCATCAAACAAAGAAAAATATACAAAAATAGGTATGATTGGGTTCCTAAAAAATAATTCACTGAAAATTATGTAAAAAATTTAAAATTGTTTATACTGACTAGCAAAAAGCGGAAACTTTATTGTAAAACAAAGCATATAAAATCCTATAGCATTTTAAGATTTAAAAAATCAACAAATCCATCAAAGCAAGAGTACATCAATTGGTTATTATCAACAAAGAGTCCAAGATTTTTGTTGACAGGGATCTTAACTCACAAATAAAATAGAAGGAAACAGAAAAGATGAGTTAATATCCCAAACCTAACTACTAAAGATCAATAAATTACCTAGACCTAACCCAAAAAATCTATCATGATACCACTTGAACAAAACAGATCCAAGTGGAAGAAGATAGTTTGCCAAACACAGAACCAGCACTGACACTTACAACAATATTCTAACACAGTTTAAACTTGGACTTGTTATTTTGTTTGATGATTAATTAAATTTTGGAAATCATTTTTCTAAACAATTGATTATTTTTTGGCAAATGAATTATCATAACAGCCATACAGAATTCAAACCATAGCAAGAAAGGACAAGGAATGAAAAATTTATATTTTTTTTCAAAGGTATATATATATCCACTGATATCTGAAAGAGAAAAGACTAACTTGAATAAGAATTTATTGTTGGGATTAAGACATCCAGCTAGTAAATATTCCAAGGGCACTTCAGATTTCATTTGAATTTTTAAAGAAAATGTCACAGAAGAAAACTATATTGCACATTGATTTGTGTAGGTTTTAAGATCAAACACAATGTAACAATACAAGTCAACTGACACAATACTACCAATCACAGGGCATATCTATTCACAATCAACTGCTTTAGTCACAATAGCAGGTATATGAATATTACAAAATTTGACTCATCTGTTACAAAATGATAGCTATTAAAAGCTATTAGAAAAAGTAGGTAATAAATAGTTTAATAATGATTCTAAGCAGATAAATTTGTTAAGCTCATAAACTATAATAATGAAACTTGAAGGTCTATTAAAAATAAATACCATTTTCTCCACTTGACCATATAGCAATATCAAAGTATTAGAAACTGTTCTATGATAGGCTTTCAATTTTTCAGATAAAACAATATTGCCAATTTGAAATATATATTCGAAGAAAATGATAAAGTTGAACAGGTCTATTTCCACACAATAAAAATACTAGTTTAAAATGAATTACTTTAATTCACTAGTTCACTAACAATAGTTTCAATTTTGTTATCTGATCTTTAATTTTATGTAAAAATTAATTGGCATATTTCAACTAATTATAAAATCTCAATTCCAAGTGCCCTTGAAATACTTAGTAATTGATTAAAGAAAAAACTCTTCAAAGACGAAATAATTGAAGCAAAATATCTTACCGATTTTCCCGTTCTTCATGCTGCATGAGTAGATTTGTGTAATAATTTTCCAAAGTCACCTTTGCTTTGGTGACCTTGTCGACCGTATGACTACTGATCTGAATTTGTTCTCCCAATGTGGCCATTTTGGAGTGGTTACTCTGAGGGGAAAAATATAGACAATTATTAGAATTTCAAAAGAAGGATTTGAGAAAAAAAATTTTTTTAATTTATTACTGTAATCCAAAAAGAATCAAACTTTCTTCACTAAAATGTTGCAGGCATTCAAATTTTCAACAAAACATTAAGTATTAAGTTCTGAAATGCTCATTTAAATGCTGAAAGATGAAATGAATCCACAGAAAGTTGTGTATAACTTAAAACTATTCATTATTCATTCTTCTATAATTATATACATATATATACATACATGTACGTACAATTATATATATATATACACATATATAATTATGGCTCTATTTTTTATTTATTTATTATAAATTCTTACTGATTTTGTGATAAAAACAGTATAGTAAAGTAATAAGTGAAAGTATTTTTAATTTCATCTCATTTTTGCTAAGAATTTAAAGTTTAGATAACTAAAGAATTCATTCTCATTCTCGTTTATTATTACCATTTAAGGTTCTAAAATTGACTTAAAACATCCCAACTAAACTAAAACAACCATAAACACTCACAAACATTGAGGAATACATAAATGGCAAAGAATTTTATTATTTTGTTGAAAAATAGATTTGGTAGAAGTGGGGGGAAAAGATAATGTTGAAGCAAAGAGAATTTTGATTCTAAAATAATTTTTTGGCCCATAACTCAAACATTTCAACAGATATATGAAGAGACATCCCAACCCCCCCAAAAAAAAATATCTACAAAAAAAAGTTCTTATAAAATTTAATCTAAAAATGATAACTTAGTGAGAGAATAAAATGTTCAACTTCTTATCTGGCATAAAAAAAATCCTTTCTACATTAATGAAGAATTTTAAATTCCTGTTTTTTCACTGATAATCTTTCAAATACAGAGTTCAAAATGTCATTTCAACCATTTTTTTTTTCTAATCAAACGAGCAAAGTAAAGTTATTTAAACAATAAAAGGTTTAATAAAATAGAAAATAGAACAATATATACTCTCTTTTAACAATGCTGCTTAAAACATGTCTAAAGAAATTCAACACATTTTTAAACAGAAGAAAAAGTAGTTCAAAGTGAAATAGATTATACTTTCTAAAACTGTAACTAAGTTAGCAATTATTAGTTTATTTATAACATTAGAGTGAAATAACATTTCAGGAGTTTGGCAAGTAACTTTTCTATTTGGCTAGTAAACTAAAATATTTAGTTGTCTAAGGTCAACTAAATGTAAATTTGTCCTTAAAACTCCATTATACAAAATAAATTCTATTTAATTGAACAGAGTAAAGCATTCCCTATACACATTCAATTGCCAAAGTTTTGAGAAGAATATTATAGTAAGTCTTATCAAGTTTTTGATATAATTATTTATAAGCATAAGAGCTGAAATCCTTTTGTAATCTATGCAGAATAGCCAGAACATACTTCGACTTCTTCTTTTTCAATTATCAAAGAGAAGAATAATCACAAGAGATACCCTATGCCAAGTGATGGTGAACAAATACCAAAATAATTAGGTCTTATTAGAAATATAACCAATGTCTTCAAATGACCAAACTATGTTAATTTCCTTAGCTTTTTTTTTTTGTAAGCTAGCCAAGTTTGTTTATGTTGAAAGTTTATAAATAAGGTCAAAGTATTTTGGACTTGTGCTTCTTGAAAATAAACAAAGGGAACTGATTGTTTAATTAAATAGACTTTCAATTCACTGGCATTGTTTACATAGTAAGTATCACATTCAGTCAATTACCATCAGTCTTCAATTAAAATAGAAAAATTAACAGCATACTGACAACTTAAAAGAATAATATGTAATTTCTAATCAATTTTTCTTTATAACTCTTGAAAATGAAGGATGAATTCTTAGTTCAACAAAAAATAACAATCTTCTAGAACAGGTGTCTCAAAACTTTTTTATGTAAGGGCCACATTATATATTTCCCACATTTATGTGGGCCCCAAGGGAATAAAAATGTTTAAAAAAAAAAACAAATCAGTGCCAATAATTTTATTTCCTTAAATATTAGAGTATAAATATGGAAAAATTAAAACATATCTTGGAAAAAATCAGGGTAAACTAAATAGATTCCTACCTTTAGTTTTATGCAACCAAATTAGTGTAGCAAATGATACTGTCATTTTGACTTTAAAATTTCATTAAAATCAGGTTCCAGATTAGATGAGCCAATTGATTGGCTGGTTTGATGAAATTATGTTGTGGGATTGATGTCGCCCGCAGGCCATAGTTTGGAGAGCCCTGTTCTAGAACTATCAATGCAGTAACATTTACAAAGGTTAGGATTAGGACCGTTCCCGGAAAATTTAAGTCATCCTTATCCAAATTCATATTTTACTTTCAAAAGAACAGTTAATGACACTTTTCAATGATGATTAAAAAAATATGACTTAAATAATACATTCAAGATTTATTATGTAATTCAGAATTCATATGCTTTGCAATGGGCAATTAAATTTTTTTTTAAACATTAAATATTTTAAATAATTCTGGATTATTTGGATTGAAAACAAAGATTAATGATCTTTATAGAAGTTACTTACTCCCTGTTAGCGGAAAAAAGTACAGCATGTTAAACACTTATGAAAATCCTGTAACTTAGTAAATAAAAAATGACAAATCAAATACTAACCCTTCAAAATAGTCTTAATTCTTTTTTTAAATACAAGCAAAAAAAAAACAAACTACAAATGTATGTTCAATCACTTAAAATGCTTTTAAAATTATGATTGAATAGAGTGGTAACAGAGATATGAGTGACAAGCATACTCTGGATATGAAAATGGACAGCCTTGTTCATTGCTGGTATTGAGAATGGTGGTGACTATGTAGAAAAATGAATTCTGGAACAGAAAAAGTTGCTCGTTATAATGGTACTGTCTTTGTAGCTCTTCAACTTTAAAAAAATGATTTTTCCAAATTATGTGGCATTGCTTTTGGAAAGACTCATAGATGTTTCCCAATAAAGCAACAGTTTGAATTCATTACAAACATAGTCTTGGTTCAGACTAAATTAAGCTTTTTAAAAAAATAAAAGATTTGTGATTTTGCTTTTAGCAGAGATGCCAATTTGGAACTAAATTTCAAGACAGGTTTCACTTC
Source organism: Xipholeptos notoides (assembly GCA_036873565.1). Taxonomy (NCBI): domain Eukaryota; kingdom Metazoa; phylum Mollusca; class Cephalopoda; family Idiosepiidae; genus Xipholeptos; species Xipholeptos notoides. The sequence goes on from JAYKTE010015571.1 coordinate 15,424, forward strand.
TGAAGATCAGTGGAGCACAATTTGTTGCCTTTCAATCTTTTGGCATTCTATCTAGTAGATAACAAAAAATGTAAGTCAGATCTTGTTAAATAGAAATGTCTTAAATTTACTGAAACATAATAAAGAAATACACCCAAGAAAATTCAGAAAAAATCATCAAAGCGGCAAAGACTAGCAAAAGAAAAAACTGAGCCCAACAGAAAATAGCAAACTCGGATTGGAAACAAAACGACTTCATGGAGAATTTCTGAGACAGGCCAAAGAAGTTGCACACACCAACACATGGACATGGCTTCAGAAAGGATACTTGAACAGGAGAGTTCATAAGACACAAATTATATAAAAGCAAAGATCGACAAAAGCCAGGAGAATAGCAAATGCAGACTATGTGGA
>JAYKTE010015682.1:0-25466 GCA_036873565.1 Xipholeptos notoides
AAACCCTAACATCCTCAGTTACGTCCCTTTGTTAACTCTCCTTAAAATGAGTCCCTTTCTTTCTTGTTCTGCTGTAGTAGTAGTACGTTTTTCTCCTTTGTGAAATAAACACGTGTTTATCCTTTCCCTTGTGTGGACCTTCATTATTATCACGACCGCCAGAATTATGTCAAACTTATCACAATCCATATATACATATACATCTATATCTATCTGACTTTTAGTTTACTGGGTCCACTACTTATTATTATTATTATTATTATTATTATTTAACTATTATCGATTACTAGTTATTCATTTACTTATTATTAATTATATTCCTTTATTGGGCAACGAGGGTGGAGAAGCAGTGGTAAAGGCTTGGACTCTGGAATAATCATATTACACGAGTTCAAATCCCAGTCAAAACCATTTACACTCACTTTCAGCTGCCTCGGTAGATGAGACTCGTTAACTCGGAGAGTAAACTCCTCTAGGTATAAGGATAACACTGATTCCAAAACCTGGTTAGATGAGGCTTGTCAGAGGTGAAGGGAAACAGTAAAAAAAACACTGACTACAAAAAGCCCAGGGTAGGGATGATGTGAGCACGCAAATTTTGGTGCTTGCTCGACCAAGTAGATTCCTTTATTGTTAATTAGGGCAGCGTATAGCGATGGTAGAGAACTAGAGCAGTCAGTGGTAAAAGCTTGGAATCGTATTACGACACGAGTTCAAATCCCAGTCAAGTTTGTTTGTTTATCAAACTTTTTAGGTCATTTAATGCCGATAACAATAATTTTTGTTAAACGTTATTTTGGTCCACACTTAATTTTTTTATAACATTTTTGCACTATTTAACCCATAGCTGGAGGGAATGCGGGTATTCATACTACTACTGATTCCGAAGTCCGACTGCCTGCAGGAGTGTGCAAAAATTCGCTCTTTTTTGACCCACCATGATTTAATCTTCTAATAACTTTTTAAAAAGTGAATGAAGTATTTTTTCCATTGCACCCTAAAGAGGAATAATCCAATAAAAATCTCATGTAAAAAAAAAATTTTTTTAATTTTTTTTCTTTAAAATTTATTTTTCAAATCTTTGTCAATATCCGATCAAAAAATACTGTATTGTTTTCATTTGATAAAAAAATGTCGTTTTTCTTCAAAGTTTAATCTCTTTTCTTTAAATTAAATCGGTTATGAAGTAGTAAATTTCCCTTTAAATTATTTTTTATAAACGTTTAAATGTGAGGGGTCTAAATATATCAATTTTTCGTGCACATTCTTAGATCAGGGGTGGTAATTTGTATATTTATTAAGTGGACAATAGTCCTCATCTTTATATTTGCTAATTTTACTGATTTTTAGGATACTTCAGATGAGGCTTGATAATTTTTATATTTATTATATGGACAAGAGTCCTCATGTTTATATTTGTTAAATTTATTCTTTTTTTGAATCCCTGAGATCAGGCTTGATAATGTGTATACCCTATTTATTATGCAGACTATAGTCCTCATTCTTTATATTTGTTAATTTTACTGTTTTTTTTTTATCCTTGAGATGAGGCTTAATCATTTGTATATTTATTATGCTGACTATATTTGTCCTCTTTATAGTTGATATATTTACTTTTTTTCGGAATCTTTGAGATGAGCCTCAGTAATTCGTATATTAGCAATATTAAGAATATTTTTTTTAGAAAATTTTTTATTCTTACGAATTATAACTAAATTAAATTTAAAATTAGTTTTATCCATGGATTGTTAAGGACAAACTTTCATAACTAAATCCATAGTATTAATTATTTTAATTTTCAATTATTTTTATATATTTATACATATTACAATACACTCAGAAATTTGTCTGGAACTTTGTGCTGGAATTTTATAGCTTATCTTCTTTTAAGTTGGGTTTAAGAATATCTAAGCTATGCTTGAGTGTCACATTTCAACTATCAGCTAATTGTGTCTGGTTTATATTTATCCTAATCTATTCAGTCAATTCTAATTTATCTTCCAATTATTTCAAAGTCAGCTCTTATCTTAAGAATTATCCTACATTTAGATCCAACTATAGTTTGGCTATTGTTCTTGTGTTCGGAGGTTTGGTTTGTTGATTTTGGTTTCTGTTTTTGCCTTTGTATTTAATAGTAAATCCTTTTAACAAGAGATAAATTGAAGAAATTTTAAAAATTTGCTGCCTCTTCAGATTGTGATAAATATATATTAAAAAAAAGAAATCTTTCAAATTGCTTTGCTTGTTGCTGGTTAAAGGTCGAATGGAAAGAGAGTGTTTTGTATGTGTCGTACAAATGTACAACACATTAAATTATCTGTACAGACAATCCTTACATTTTGGACATCAGGGTTGTTGGCCTTCTTCTGTTAAGAAGTGGCAGTCACCTTCACAGTCTGAAGAGGCAGCAAGTATCATCAAAATAGATTTATTACTGCATTTTGATAGAGTTATACTTGTTTCATTGAAGAGAACTTTTATTCTCTTTTACATGATTTTTCTTTCCATTTTGTCTTGTTCTCGGGCAAGATACTTTATTCTGATAAATATCATGGCCAGAGAAAAAAAAAATTAAATGATTGAAATTGTTCAGTGGATCAATAGATAGTGGCCCTTGGACTTCTTGGTGCATACTTTGGTCTAGAATAAATAGTAATTTGGTTTAATTTGTTTATGTTTTACAAATATATATTTATGTTATTTTCTACGTTGAAATAAGATCCATCTTAACTACAATAACAAAATAAACAAATCAGATCACAATAAAAACTAAAATGTAACTGACAAAATGTCAATATCTGAGGATGGTCAAGGAAGATCGAAAACGTTTGGAAAAAAGCTTGGAAATTATATTAAGACACTCAACCCAGCTACTAGGTCTCTTGTTAGAAAACAAGAAAAAATCGAATTAAAAATATCAAAAAGAAAAATTAATATTCTTTTTAATGAAACTTGTCTGATATATATATACATATATGTTTGCATGTATATGTGTGGACAAGTGGATATATGAGGAAATTATTTATAGGATTTTTTTTATACAGCACTTATTTATAACTAAAAATAGCTAAAATAGAACATTCATTTATAGTACTTTATGATGATAACATATCACTTATATACAAACATGTATATGAATTCATGTCATGTTGGAAGTGATGTTAAACAACTAGCAACTATTAGAGATAAAAAGTATGATGTTTAACAGCTGGTGTAAATAAGATTTGTATATGAATTATTGTCCAATATTCCCTTCTTATAAGACAGACTTCTTCCTTCAACCTATCCCTTAAATGACCACTTAGTTAAATAGACCCCACCCATAACTCAACCCTTCTGTTAACCTTTACATTAGCCCCTTGTAAGGCTGTAGGAGTCATGTACACTTTTATACATGAAAATTCAAGTATGTCTGGATAGATTTATTTGCATTTAGATTCAGAAGGAACATATAAAGTAATGAGTTGAAATACTTATACACAAGCTACAAACATAAGTTATCTACTATAGAACATTAAGATAGTTTATTAATCTGTATTTACAATAATATGAGGAGGGAGGTGCACTTAGGGCGGTGAATAGGCAGTCGGACTTCGGAATCGTGATACACCAGTTTGAATCCCAGTTGCTCCATTTACATTCTCATTTGGACTAATACCCTTGGAAAAGGTATGAATCCCTATATTCCTTCCAGCTATGGATTAAATAACACATATAATGTTATTAAAAAACTTTGTCTAAACAAAAACGAATTTCACTTGGAAAAGTTATGGAAAAATTTCTTATGATTTTAGATGCAATTTTCTCCAAAAATTATGCGTATCGCTTTTATGAGCCATTAAAAGTGTTCTTTTCCAATGATAACAAGGCTTATATGTTTGTGTCTGCCATGTTGTAAGTTGTGTTAAACAACTGGCAACTATCAGAGATAAAAAATAAGATGTTTGCCAGCTGGTGTAAATCAGAGTTGTACTAAGAATTCTTGTTCAACATTCCCTTCTTATAGGATGGACTTCTTCCTTCAACCTATCCCTTAAATGACCTCTTAGTTAAGTAGACCCAGCACATGATCCAACCCTTCTTTTAACCTTTACATTAGCCCTATGTAAGGGTGTAAGAGCAATGTAAACTTTTATACATGAAAATTCATGTATATCTGCATAAATTTGCATTTATATTCAGAAGGAACATATTGCATAACAAGTTGAAATCTGTACATCTATAAAACAGACTTTTTCTGTGTGTTAGGTCATATCTCTACAAAACTACCATGCCAATTTTTGGTCTAGAGACTATAAATTTGATATACCATATATTCATACCTGGGGAAAAATTATAATAAATTTTGAGCTGAAAATTTAGCTGCTAATGAGTCAAAATTGAAAGATTGGACCCTTGCTGTCTCTACCAAACTACTCTGCCAATTTTGGGTCTAAAGACTTGAAATATGATATACGTCAAATTCAGACGTATGTAATACTTTTTAATTGGTTCTGAGCAGGAAAAATAGCAGCTAATGGGTCAAAATTTGGAATTATAAAAAACACAAATTAAAATAAACACAAAAGCAAGCATCAAAACATTCAGGCCACTGAAATTTGCATAGCACAATGGGTACCTACATTTCATAAATTAAAATTTAAATTGACATTTGGAAGAACATTTACCACTTTACGAACATAATGTACAGTACTCCTTTCCTATTTACTAGGCTTCTTTAACTACTTAGTAGCAAGACTGTAGCACTCAGAAAATACTTTAAGTATTTATACATAAGCTACACACATATACATTAGTTATCTACTATAAAGGGTTAGGATAGTTTGTTTATATGCATTTACAATAATACGAAGGTTGTTCCAAAAGTAAAGCTACCTTTTTTTAAAGTTAATTTTTAAAAGCTGAAGCACTACAAAGCAGGAGTGGTACCATTAAAATAAGTGACCTTTTGTGCTCCAGAATTTATTTTTCCACATAGTCACCAGCATTCCTAATGCACTTTTGCCATTGATGAATGAGGCTGTCCATTTTTGCGTCAGGAGCGCTCTTTGTCACTCACATCTGTGTCACCTCTATGAAATCAACGAATCCATCTCCTAACTGCGCTGACATCAATTGCATTGGCTTCATAAACGTTCAACAGGCACTGGTAAATGTTGATTGGTTCAACTTTTTTCTGCATGGAGGAACTAAATGATGCATATCTGCTGCTGACACACACCCATGACAGGGGGCTACTGTTGCTGTCTTTAAGGTTCTTTTGGAATCACCCTTAGCATCATCTCATAAAAATGTTATTACCATTAAATAAGGGGAAATTGATTTGGTCCAGTGGATAGGCAGTCGGACTCTGGAATTGTAGTACACGAGTTTGAATCCAAGTCATTCTGTTTGCATTCATATTTGTACTAATACCCTTGGGAAAAGTATGAATCCCCATATTCCTTCCAGCTATGGATTAAATAGTGCATATTGTGTTATTCAAAAAAACTGTGTGGGCTAAAAATAACTTGGCATTAAATGCAAACCATTAAATAAGGTTTTGATAATAATTATTTAAAATATTAGCTGAAACAGTATCAGAATATCATATCAGTTTAAAAAATCTTATTTTTAAACATAAAATCAATAAATGGAACAATAAAATCTATTCAATCTTTATAAATGGATGTTTCTATGAAATTGAACAATGTAATCTATTTGGTCTTTTCAAGTCAAATCTTTTGTAAAATTTATCTATGAAATGTATTCATGATCAAACTTTATACACCAGCAATTTGACCTTGAAATTAATTAAGTTCAATACTGTTTGAAATTTTAGGTACACATTAACATTTTTGATACAATGAATAAACCAACATTTACAACTATTGTGTGATGTGTCAACTAAACCAATTGCTAAGTTGGAAGTTCAGCCATATATCAGCAAAGAAATATCCCAAAACACCTACCTGATAAATCTTCCATCTTTAGTGCTGAAGCCTCAGCAATACACCTAGCCATACGTGCCGACCAAACAAACACGTTTATAATATTCTCGGATTATCTATCAGTCCTAACTTCATTAAAAGAAAAGAACTCACAATCCAATAATAATCAGCCTATTAAACAGACTAAACTGCCTTAAAAACCAAAGAAAAATCATCCTATGCTGGATCTCAAGCCATATTGGCATCCTAGGAAATACAGAAGCTGACATAGCTGCAAAAGAATCACTAAACCTGGAAATATTCAACATCAAAATCCCCTTTAAACTTTGAACCAACCATAAACCTATAGGACAGTATTTATACCAAGAAATTCAAATAAGATTATGTATAAAAAAAATAAGAAAAAATTTAAAGAAAGGAATAGTTTGATATTATTCAATCTTATCTTATTTACATATATATATAAGTGACTTTGTTTGTCTGTCTGTCTGTCTGTCTAGGGAATGGCTTCAACCAAATTACTTTGCCAAATCTTTGGCTAAAGACTTGAAATTTGATACATGAGGTATTCATACCTGTGGAACAAATTCAAATTGGTTTTGAGCCGGAAAAATAACTGCTAAGGAGTTAAACTTGAAAAATTGGATCATTGTGTATAAAATCATAAGAAATTTTTCTGTAACTTTTCTGAAGCAAAATTTAGTTGCATAATTATTTCGCTATTTCAATTGTAATCTACAACTGAGATGCTAAAATTTTGGCTAGCTTTTTCTCAAAATATGACCAATTACAATTCAGCTTTTATTCACTTCAACAATATTCATTGTATCAAGGATGGTTTTATAAAAGATTGTGCTGTTATTATTAAATTTCCACAAATGTGCAAAATCTGCGCCTGGAGAAAAGTAATATGATGTTGAGGGCGGTATTGGCATTTGTTTGCTTATTTTTGTTCTTCCATCCTTAGTGTAGGTCACAGAATGAATAATCTAGAGTGATATAGACCTTTGGGTCTGCAGCCTATAAGAGGAAAATTTCAGAGAAAAAAATGTAAATTTTTGGACAGAATAATTTAGCATGTTATTCCATAAAAAATGAAACTAAACTGAAACCTCTTTAGTACCTTTCATTTTTAAATGATATATATGCACACTAAATAAACCAAGGTACAAAAGTATGCTTAGAAACAGTCTGTAACAAAAGAATGTCGTCATCATCATCATCCTCATCTTTGCAACTTGTTATTTGTCTTTTACTTGTGTTCTTTAGCATCCTGTTTGCTCCTTGTTCGTTTAGCTCAAGGTTATTTTCATGACTGCTCTTAAAAATCTACAAAATATTTCTTGTAGCAATTGTCCCATGTTAGCAGCACCCTTGCCAGAGGCCACATATGCTATCATACAGAATTCCACCTCTATGCTAAGTAGAAATAGCATTCCTTCTCTCTCTCACTCTCTCTTTTTTTTTCCAGTTCATGGTGACAAAAAATTGTATTTATCAGATATTCATTAAGAAAAACAAAAACAAAATATTTTTGTGTTTGGTGGGTAGCAAACATTAAATTCCTTCATATTTCAAAATGTTCTAAACATTTCATGATTGCACTGCTCACAATTGGATAATCTTTTTTTTTATTAATAAATAAATATAATGTGTATATTTTTTATGCTGAGTATAGTCCTCAATTCTATATTTGTGTAAATTTACTGTTTTTAGGAATCCTTCAGATGAGGCTTGATAATTTGTATATCTATTATGTGAAAAAGAGTCCTCATCTTTATATTTGTTAAATTTATTGGTTTTTTTTAATCCTTCAGATGAGGCTTGATAATTTGTGTGTTCATTAAGCGTTGTTAAATTTACTGTTTTTTTTAGGCTTGATAATTTTTATATTTATTATGGGAACTATAGTCCTGATTTTTATGTTTGTTAAATTTAATGTTATTTGGAATCCTTAAAATGACACTAAAAAAATTGTATATTTATTATTGTAGACTAGAGTCCTCATTTTTATATTTGTTAAATCTACTGTTTTTTTTGTTGGTATCCTTGAGATGAGGCTTGATAGTTTGCATATATATGATGCTATAGCCCTCATCTTTATTAAATTCACAATTTTTCAATTGATTAAATTTAACAAATATAAAGATGAGAACTATAGTCTGAATAATAAATATACAAACTATCAAGCCTGATCTTCAGAGAATATCATGCTATATATAAATAAATGCACAATTTCTGCTAAATATTGTACAAATTTCATTGTAGATATATGTTTGTGTATGATTTATTGTGGAATCATTTCATGCCAGTAGCCTTTATTATAGTTTGCAATTTGCTGAAACAATGACCTTGAAATAGCCTTGTATTTGATACATTAGTTTTCATGCATTTATTCCAGTTTTTCTTCAATTTCATTGTTAAATAGTTTTTAACAGGTTTTCTTTTTCTTTTTTTTTAATAAAAGGTCATTTCCTTTTAAAAGAAACTTGACAAATTTTCTTTTCACTGATGAAAATGAATTGACCTTCTTTCAAATTCGTTCAAGGTCTATCAGCATCTTTTCACCAAGCTTGATTGAAATGATCTCATCAGCTGTATTAAGATCTGACTCAAACAATAAACTATCTTTTTATAACAAGGTCTTTAGAATGTATCCATCTATTTTGAATGCTTTGAGAGCTAGTTGCATGGCTTTGGTGTAATTAACCAGAAAGACCCAAAAAAGTATACATAAACAATTATATCCAGTCAACAGGAAGACTTTTGAGTTAAGGTGTCACATTCATAATAAAACTAGGTTTTGTAGAGAAGTTGGTAAATGGGGTTTATCAGAAATTAGCCCGTATTGACTAATTTAGTACACCAGAAGAATCCTTTGATTCCATGTTTTTATTCATGTTTCTTGACGGAAACCGAACAAGTAAAAAAACATATAGAGATGTGTATTAAGGTGAATAAAATATGTGTATTAGAGAATGAGAAGTTGTTAGCAATTCTAGGGTTTTTCGTCTGTAGACTATAGTCTTCATCTTTGTATTTGTTATTTTCACGACAAACTCAGTAAATTTAACAAATATAAAGGCAATGACTATAATCTGCATAATGAATATACAAATTATTAAGCCTCACCTCAAGGATTAAAAAAACCCAATAAATTTAACAAATATAAAGATAAGAACTATAGTCTGCATAATAAATATACAAATTATCAAGCCTCACTTTAAGGATTCCCAAAAAAAGAAAATATAACAAATTGCTGTATTCAAACTGTGGAAAACTAGAAAATTAGTAATTGCCATTTATCTAAACTGAAAACTACAATAATTGCTGTAATTTTTTTTATTTCAACAATCTTCCTCCTACAATCACATAAATATTGCAAAGGCTTCTGAACCAAAAAAACTTTTATGTATATTCTGAACAATTTGGTGTTTTACTTTTTGGAATAGTATTTTCCTTTTTGAGTGTGTGTGCCTTGATTCCTTGTCTAAAGCCTTTTTTTCTTCAATTTAGCCAAAAAATGATCTGGTGTAAAGCATTTGTTATATATTTTAAATAAGATGTTAAATGACTAGTAATTTAAGCAGTCATTCCTTTGCCAGGCGTTTACAATCCTACCTAAAAGCATTAATTACTAAGAATACATTTCCCAGACTTAACACTCCTACAAAATGAGAGCATCTGTAGTTTGAATGAATTCTGTAAAGACTCCCAATTACAACAATATTATTTCTGAGTCCAATCACTGGAAGGTTTCATTGGCTGAAACGTTAATAAAGATGAGGACAACAGTCTGAAAAATAAATGTACTAATTATCAAGCATCATCTCAAAGATTGTGAAGGTAGCAATGATAAGGATGAAGACAACAGTCTGAAAAATAGATGTACAAATTATCAAGCCTCATCTAAAGGATTCTCAAAGATCCAATTCCTTTTATTTCCACTTGTCGTGAATATCAAATATTTCTAATTACACATCTTATGGGTGATAAACTCTTATGACTTTAATCTTATTGTTTAAAAATAGTTTTGTCATGATGTTAATTATAATTTACTATTTCAGATAATCTAAGACTATGAAGCATGAAGTATGGATATGACAGAGAGAGAAAGATAGGATATATGTGCATTTGTTATGGGGATCTATCCTATCATACCCCAATATGGACTCATCCAACCTCAGTATCTTCTCCAGCTCACTTGGAGTGGGGGAGAAAACATTCTAGTTCTAAATGAGACTAGACAGTGTTCCTGCCAGTGTGTAAAGGACAGATAAACCTTACTACACCCTTTGTATATCACTTTTTCCTTCTGTTAATACAAATCACATTTCACCTATCACTTGAGTTATTCTTTTAGTGGCCCATCACAAGACCACAACAGAATCATTAGCAAAGATTGATAAGATTTATAAAGAGAAGAGCTGCTCCTAATCCTAAAATTGAAACCAATTCTACTGTTGTATATTTTCTTTTTTTTTTTTACTTGTGATAGAATTTTGTCCTTTTTGTAGTATAAATCGAAATTGATGTTTTCAAAGTTTTTGCTCAGTGGAAATTCTCAAGGTTCCTGAATTTTCATTAATAATCTTTTTAACCCTTTGGATCCTGAAAGGCTGATATATCAACCTTGGCGATCTAGCAAAAAAATGACATGGCTGATATTTCATCCCTCCGTGGTCCTCTCAACGGCTGTGATTAGCGAATTGGTAATTTTGCTAGATACGTATAGTCTTTTTCGCTAGTACCTGCTTTTTATGTCAAGGTCCAAAGGGTTAAAGATTCATTTCTATTTCATTTATTAAAAAAAATAATTCTTTTGTTAGTCCTGGAAAAATGAAACGCGTTCTTTCCAAAAAATCTTTACATAGCTTTAAAAAAAGGGAAAAACCCAGATAAAATAAAGTTTTACTGCTGTTTCAAGCTTACTACTGTTAAAAGCTTAACAGAAAAAAATGTACAATAACAATTTACAGAAATACAAAAAAAGCTTTTTATAAGTGAGTTATAAATACAAGGGTCATTCCAAAAGTAATGCCACATATTTTTAAAAGTTGAAGAGATACAAAAATGGGAGTGGAACCATTAAAATGAGCGACTTTTTGTGCTCCTGAATTTATTTTCTACATAGTCACCACCATTCTCAATGCACTTTTGCCAGCGATGAATGAAGCAGTCTATTTTCGTGTCCGGAGCGCACTTTGTCACACATATCTGTGTTGCCACTCTGAAATTGATGGATCCATCTCCCAACTATGCTGACATCAACTGCATCAGCTTTGTAAACAAGCAACAGGCGCTGATAAATGCTGATGGGCTCAATTTTTTCTGCATGGAGGAATTCAATGATGATGTATACATCTTCTTCAGATGTACATCTATGACAGGGTTTCCTTTCTTTGAGTCTCACATCATACTGTCAATATCAGCAAAAGAGATGGAACTTTCAGGCCATGAATGTATAAGTTCAGTCTCCGTCATCATAACAATGCAATTTGCAATCCCCTCCGAACCATTTGGGCGGAATAAGAAAATAGGAAGCATTACTTTTGGGACCATGAAGTGTCAAAGAAATCGAGCATATATGCATTATCATAAAGACACAAACCATTCTGTTCTTTTGTGATATAATAAATAAAATAAAAACAAACCATATAGGCTATTGAATGTTTTTTATTCCATCAATAATTTAATAAAAAAATAGAATTTTTCTTTAATGTTTGAATTTTTAACTAATTGGTAGCTTATGAAATCATTTATAAAAATCCCTTGTTATACAAAATTACATTTTATTTCTTCATTTTTTTATTTTGCAAATCAATTTAACTCCTTTCACTCAGAAAGTAACCTTAATGAACTCTTAAAGTAATTCCAAGTAAATTTACAACAAAAATGAAAAGATTGGTCTAAATAGACTTCCTGGATTTTAATGATGCTGTTTGTTCAAAAGATTTCAACAGTAAAAATCATCTGATTTACTTTAGATAAATAATTCAGTTCATGTAGGAAAAGGAAATGTAATGGCTGACGTTGATTATAATCTATTTTTTAAAAAAGGATTTCCAGTCTTAAGCATTTAGATTTTAGAGCTTGGATAAATTTTAAGAAACAGTTTCCATAGTTTTTATTCTTTACAACAATTAGTTATATTATAAAACGTGTTTATTTATTTAAAAAAATATAAAGTAAAAAATGTAATGACATATAGACACCACTCTATTTTAATATGGAGTATTAGAAAACAATATTTACTTATATTAGAGAAATTTAGTGAGAATGTGAATTTTATATAAAATTTCCAAGAGATGCTAATAATATTTTTATATGTTTTTATATATAGTAGTTAATTTCTGGAAATAAGTAATTGAACTAATACCAATATTTTCCAGAAATATGTTTTTTTTATTAGTTGGTAACCAATAAAACAATTTTCTTAAAAAAATTGTTTTAATTATTGATATTTTTAAAGTATAATAATGAAAAAAATGACTAGATAACAATTATTAAAGTATAATAATGAAAAAATTGACTAGATAACAATTATTAAAGTATAATAATGAAAAAAATTACTAGATAATAATTAAACATGCATGTGTAATTGATTAAAGTTGTTAAAATTAATTCTTATTTATTTAAAAAAAAGAATTAATTGAAAACCCTAAGATTTAGAATTTCACTTGAGTGATAATTAAAAAAAAAAAAATAAAAACTATATATTGTTTTTATTTTCATTTTAATATAACCTCTAACAGAAATTGAAAGTTGAACAGGGGAAGCCACTTGAGACAGTAGTTAGGCAATTGGATTCATATTACCCATGTTTGAATCCTGGTTGTTCCATTATGTTCACTTGTGGACGAATACCCTTGGAAAGGTATGAATCCCCATTTCCCTCCAGCTATGGATTAAATAGTTACTCCCTTCAGTGGGATATACATGCGACTGGGGACTGCTTGGGAATTTCAAATTCTAATGAAACTCGCCATTAACTAATGCGTGTTCAATGGTTGAGCTGGCTCAACCTTCCTCAAGTCAGTATGCTGATCACACACAAAAGCTGAACATCAACATACAACAAAAATAAAATGATAAGATTTCTATCTTTATTACATATTTTATAAATAGTTCAAATTGCTATGATTAAACAATATGCATAAGCAGTAAACAGTGTCATTGAACTTGAATATATGAAGTATCATCATCCACAATTTTCCCAAAATGAAGCATTATCAAACATATTCTGTTTTAAAACATACTTTCTCACTTATAAACGCTGAATTAATAACTTGGTGATCAGTCACTGCAAAAGAAGATCTCTAATTCTAGTATGTCTCACTAGAAAATTCATCACCCCTGCTCTTAGTGAATAAATTATATTTATATATTGTATATATTTGTATAATATAATATATATGTATATATATATAATTATATGTATATATGTGTAATATATGTAATGTGTTTCAAATTTATAGAAAGTTATAGACCAGAAGAAAAGAAGAGGTATTTAAAATCATTAAATGAAAAAAAAACCAAAAAAACTGATTATTAAGTTAAATGAGTAAACTTCCAAAATAAAAAATGTAGTGATTTTAAATATTTCATGAAAATTTTTTTTTAAAGAGTGCTGATGATATTTTAAGGGAGAAATATTAGTCTAGCCACAAAAACAGTACCTACTTAACTTTTGAATAGAAATTGTTATAAAGGTAAAAAAATGTTTAATCTTGTTCTTCTTCTTCATCAGGAACACACTGTAAAGATAAATTTAGATTATGCAATAAAATTTGACATTTAGTATACAAAGTCAAAATTATAAGTGTAGAATACTCAGGATCTATAAAAAAATTACTACTAAAAATAAAATTAATCATATTTTTCAACATTTGAAACACTCAAGTATAAGTAAGGATATCTAACAAAAATGAGTATCTATTTGTTTATCCATGAAAACTTTTTAAATTATAGCTTATAAAATGAGAGCAAGTATCAGGAATACATAACTCTAATAAGACTGTTCATAAGTCTGTGCTCGTAACTTACTAGGCTATGAGCTCAAAGGTCTATATCACTCTAGATTTTTCATCGTGGCCTACACTTTGGGTGGGAAAAAAACCCCAAATGAATGCCAATACTTCCCTGAACATCATACTATATTACCCCAAGCACAAATTTTGCACAATTTATAATAAAACCATCATTGACTGCAGAGGATATCGTCACAGTAAATAAAAAGCAGAATTTGTCAGATTTCTGGAAAAAGTAGCCAACAAAATTCCAGCATCCAATTTGTGGATTAAGATTGAAATAACAAATTAAATAGTGCAACCAAATTTCATTTAGGAAAAGTTACAGGAAAATTTCTCATAATTTTATACACAATTAAAAAAAAATTTGGCTACTGCTTTTATGAGCAATTAAATTTTTTTTTCTGAGGACAACATGGCCTATATGTACTGTTATCATTTTAAATCTTTGTGGTGTCATATTTTTGCTTATGAATAGCAACTTTATTATTATTATGGTACTGTTTGATTATTAAGTTATTTGTTTTGAAATTGTTCTTTATTGACTTTTGTTTCCTATTAGTTTAGTGATGAATATTTATGTGGATTAGATTAGGATCTACATTTTAAGATAAACAAAGATAGTAAAAGTGGCCCATACCAATTCTTATAACAGTTTGAAAAAGGCTTTGAAATAGTGTGGGCATACTTTGAATGTTTATCCAATTTAGCAGTGTTGGCCATTGATTTTATAACAGAAATCAATGCCAACAACCATGCATAATTTCAACTAATAATCCTTTTTTTCCTAATTTTACATGCTTCACTTGGCTTTAGCATTAATAATGTTTTAAATTGTTTTTGAAAGTATTAACATGCATAAACATCTAATATTGCTTATTTATTCGAGCATAAATAATAATATTAAATTTTGAGAATCAATTACTCTAATTTTTAGTTGACTTTCATCATAGCTTAAATATATAGGGTGTTCCAATAACTTGGATAGAAGTTAATATATTTATCAAATTAAAAATATATCCTATATATATACATCAATAAAATATAATATATTTTTTAATGTGATAAATATGTTAACTTCTGTCCAAGTTATTGGAACATTCTATAGGATCACACTAAAATAGTGATGAAATTAAATATAAACTGGGAAATTATTAGAAAATGGATGAAACTATCATTTGTTGCTCTTATAGGCTGTTCTATATCACTCTAGATTTTTTCAATCTGTAACCTACACTTAGGGTGGAAGAAATAAAAAAATAGGCAAACGAATGCCAATACTCTCCTGAACATCATACTATTTTTCTAGTAATAACAACAGAATTGTTAATAAAACCATCATTGATTGCATAGAATATCATTGCAGTAAATAAAAAGCGGAATTCTTATTAGCTAGATTTTTGGATAAAGCTAGCCAAAATTTCAGCAACGAATTTCTGGGTAAGATTGAAATAACGAATTAATTAATGCAATCAAATTTGCTTGGGAAAAGTTATAGAAAAATTTTTGGATGATTTTATACACAGTTTTAAAAAAAATTACTGTACCATAACCATAGTACCTTATTAACTTGTCCAGTGGTTGTTAATTTGTTAGTTATCTGCAAAGTGGGGGGCTCTTTTTCCGCAATGGAAAAATTCACAACCAAGGCATTTTTTTATATTTAATAAAAATATCATTTTTTTTTATTCAATCAAAAGTTTGAGAGAGAATAGTTGAGTGTTTTCTTTTTATTATATAATCTACCTTCACGGCACTGATTGAATAATCTCACTCCCATACATCCTCTCTTCCCCACTAAGGCTGACCTCAGAGACGAAGATGCATGTCTCTCACCTCTCCAAAATATCAACTCCTCAAAAAATAACGTATTTCTAAAATTATCTAATTTTATAATTTTACCCACTCAAAACTTATCAACCCATACCAGTCAGTCCCCAATAAACTAAGTGTCAACACATAGAAATCTTTCCTAAAGGCCAAAGCTTACTTGCTTCATTTCAAAGCTATGTACCTGTCAAATTCAAAATTACACTTAACATTAACCCAAATTCATTAGATTTCCAAGAGCCATGGCATATCCCCACCAACCAGTGATATGCCTTGTTACACTACATTCACCCTCTTTACAGGCCATTAAAAGTGATTTTTTTCCACTAACAGAGCTTATTAGAAGTTTTTCTAATTTAGTTTGTTTCAGACATAGGCTACATATGGCTCTTGTGGCATTTGAATGATTGAAAATGACAAAACGATTATAAAAATGAAAAAGAATTAAAAGAATAATTTTGACCAAAAAGATCAATGAAAATGACTCACATAAAATTCTATAAAGCAGACTTGACCATCCTCATTCTTGATCATATACTGAAGAGATAAAAATCCTCGGTTGTCCATTCGAATTGAAACGCGCGTTGAGATTGACAGGGCTTTCACTGATGGCTTCAATAATGAAATTTTGTATCTAAACGAACAGAACAATTGATAATAAATATTTAGAAAAAAAACCCTAAAAAATACAGAATAAGAAATGAAGATGGGCATTTGAATCCTGCCCAAGGGCAGTAATTACTGGGCATTTCCTAGACTCAACATTTTTACCCGATGACGATTAATACACCTGAAGAAAGCCAAAGTATTAGTTGGCCAAAAGTTGATGAAAACAACAACTATGAGGATGAGGGCAACAGTTTGCAAAAATGGATACAAAAAAATTATGAAGCCTCATCTCAAAGGATTCTAAAAAATAGACCATGGGAAATAAGTAGTCAAAGGAACATGCCCAATGATCGAGATTCCTACTATTTAAACCTTATGCAGAACTAAAAGGTGAAAAATAAAAAAAATATTACAAAGCTTGTAGATTAAAGAATGATACTAGGCACAATTATTAATCTACTAGATATATAATAATCAAAATTACTTACCTGTTTACCTGAGTTGAAGTACAATTGAACGATTCTATCATGTCTGAATCTTTTGGAAAGTCGGACTGAAATTTAAAAAAATACTAAACTACTGATTCTGAATATCAACTCACAAATAAAACTGGGAAACCAATTGACAAATAGCTTAGTTTCTAATTTCACTATTGACATAAGTATGAGAGTTGTTCTAAAAGTAATGCCTCATATTTTTTTTATTCAGCCCGAATAAATCAGAGGGATTGCAAATTAAATTGTTACAATGACTGAACTTATACCTTCATCATATGAAAGTGTTATCTCTCTGTCGCAGATATTGATGGTGTGAGACTCTAAGAAAGCAACCTCTATTATATAAACGTATCAGAGGCAGAGATGTGTCATTGAATTCCTCTATGCAGAAAAAATCCAACTGATCTACATTCACCGGCGCATGTTGAATGTTTATGAAGCTGATGCAGTTGATATCAGAGCATTAAGAAGATGGGTTCATCGATTTCAGACTGGCAACAGAGATGTGAGTGACAAGAAAATTCCAGACATGAAAATAGACCACCTTGTTCATCACTGGCAAAAGATCATTGACAATGGTGGTGACTATGTAGAAAAATAAATACTGGAGCACAAAAAGTCACTCATTTTAAAGGTACCACTCGCATCTTTATAGCACTTTAACTTAAAAATAAAACTTTTAAAAATAGGTGGCATTATTTTTAAAACGACCCAAGTAGATAGAAAAAAAATTAAGTACAAATCAACTCAAACTTCTTCACACTTTTGATAAATAGATGCTGCTTGAGTTTTCTTTAACTTCTGAACCAGCAATTGCATTTTAACTCATCTTTACCCAAATTGTATTTCAAATACTGTTGCTACACATTTTAAAATGCTTGGTATAGCATCTTAGTTTAAAAACATGAATCCAAAGAAAAAGAACTTACATGTGCTCTTCCAGCATTTCCAAAAGTTGACAGCCGAAAATGGGGTGGGTCTGGAGACAATAAGAATTCCAAAACACTGCTGGTCATGTCTAATTCATTAAATGCTTCTCGGAGACATTCAGACTGTAAAAAAGAAAAGAAAAATTAGATCAAAGTTTCCTTTTATACTATTGATTTTAGATAAATGAATGAGAAGAAAGAATGATTTCTATGAAAGCCTATATGATGGAGTTGAGATGCTGTGACTATTTAGAAAAATATCAAGAGAGACTAAGTTCGGCCCAGCAGTTTCGGAGTCAATAGAGAACGAACTCACACACAAGCAAAAATTCTATTTATATGTAAGTTTAGATTTAGATCCAGTAAAGAAAAAATATTTTCTACTTAAGAAAGCAGAAATTACCTTCATGATAATTTTATTAACAACATTAGTACTACAGAAGTCAAAATCAAGAACTTCATCGGGCTCCATTGTTTTAATGCTGCAGTCTGTGAGGACACCATCTTCTTCAAGCCTGTTCAAAATGAAAAGGAAAAACTGAAGCTAACTTAGGTTTTTTATGCCTCAAAAATGCTTTTAAGTTTATTTTTTCTGTAGATCAAAGGTCAACAGATATTTTTTGTCTCATGAAATCTTTGATACCTCATCAACTTTTTTCATCTAGATCACCATGTAAAATTTCATGCAAAACAAATGAATAAACAAATCTTAGTTAAAAGTCTGATTAATTAATTCAATTATTTCAATCTTTAAGATCATTGTTTAACAAAAAAGAGAGAGAATAAAAGTCTAAATAATGATGATCAATGAAACTCACCTCACAAATTCAGACAAGCAAATTGATAATTATTCTAATATGTTACTGTTTTCCAATAATTCTTTTTAATTCAAATAAAGTATTTAAAGAAGTATTTTATAAAACGCATTAAAAATTTATACACATTAATTGATTTTCTTGAAATGGGTAGTAGGATAGAGATACTTAATGAAAAGGATTTATTGCATTTATAATGACTTTTCATGAATGAAGAAAATATTACAACTATGATATGATTGTAGCTGTATAAAACAAAGTTATTTGAGATCTTTTTTACCCCTAGATCCTAAAAACCCAATTTAGATAAATAACAATCTGATTAAACTTAAATGTCAATACTGCAGAGGCAAATTTCAATAATTATCATATTTTTCTTTTAGTTGACAAGATCTTTACTCATTAAGTTATTTTGTTTTAATATGAATTAGTAATTTAGATTTATGTCACCATTATCTTGATAGATCTAAAAGTTTTTTAATCTTGGCTCATCTGTCTTAAATCAATGGCTTTAAAATCTAAAAGTAGCATATATGCTCATTAAAAAAAACTTGTTTTAAAAATGAATAAATAAATTTTACCTTTAAATATTGTATTCTTTTTTATCACATATAATATATTTCAAACTAAATTTTATACATTAATTAACAAAACGAACTAATTTAATCTAGTGTGTATTACCATGAAAAATAATGGGTTTTAAAAACAATTTTTCATATAATTCATTTCAAACTAAATTTTATGAATTAATTAACAAAACAAATTATATCTCAAATAATTATTTAATTCAGTTATCGAAAATCTAGTTTGCATAAAATAAAATTCTGCACAGTATTAATGGCTAAATCGGTAGAGCATTGGAATTTTAAGATAAATATAACAAAGGCAATCTGACAGTCTGGGGTTCGAGTCCCAATTCGGGCTATGTGTTTTTGCCTTTAGTCTTCAGAGCGAGACATGATAAATATATACAAATAAATAAACACACGACAGTCTTTATTGCATAGTATAGATTCTAACTCCCAGTTCTTTGATGTCATGTTTTTATCCAATAAAATAATTTCTGATAGTATACAATTATGTCAGCCATTTTGAATCATTTTACAATTCAATATTCAACACATGCAGGTCTCGGTGACTTCTGGCATGACACAGTTAATGATCAAATACACATAAAGATGCTGATAAATCTGCACTCTGCTTCAAGGACACATAAAAAAATTTTTTAATGGCAGTAAATTCCCAATCTATGAATCCCAGGGATGCACATTAACTTTCTGATAAGAAACATTTCATTTTCTTTTTAAAATTAATTGTGAGTGAAAAATAAATGATTACTATTTCCTTTCTTTGTAACTCCATAGCATACTCAACCCATTCAACACTTGAAAATGTGTTCTCTTTGGATCCTATTTCTTCTTTGTCTGTGATTGATAAGATCACAAAGAAAGAGGAAATAGGATACAAAAAGAAAACTTTTTTTCTTTTTTTTTTTCACATAGAGGTGACTCTAACCACTACAGAAATTCTCGGGAGTAAAACCTTGAACAGTTAGCAGAAAGCTGTTTTGTAGTTTCTTTGCTTACTTGACCAAAATTATATTTTCTTTTGTAGACATACAAAAATTAAAAATGAATTTTCTTTTATTCCCAACTTTAAGTTCTGATCTAAGATTATATAAAAATTGAACTTTGTGTGTCTGTGTGTGAGTTTGTCTTTGGACTCAACAACAGCTGGGCTGATTTTCTTGAACATTCACGCAGTTGTACTTTATCAGTCTGGGAGTCTTCTTAGATAGGAATGCCGCCAATAAGTATTGAAAACTGATAACAAAAACTCAGCTTCCAAAATGAAGAGCTCCTCTATGATCAAAAGTAAAATAGTAAAAAATAAAATTATGCACACATAACCATGATGTGGGCCAGTCATTAGAGTGTTTGTTTTGCATGATGTGATCTGCAGGTTCGAATCCCACTTAGGGTTTGGAATGTTAACAACATTGTATGTCACTGATGAGAAACAATAAGAACAAAACAGCTGTTTGGCACTATTTTAAGTTATGCAAGATTTTGCATTGAATCATGTTATTTGATTTAAGTATATATATATATATATATATACATATATATATATATATATATATATTTCAAATACTTATGCAAAATATCATTATTCAGACAAGTTTCATTAAAAAGAAAATTAAAATTATTTTTAATGAGACTTGTCTCAAAATATATATATATACATATATATAGGATATAGGGTCATACCTAAAGCTTTCTGAGTTGTGTGGGCAACAACGGGCTATGCTGCTAATTTTTAATAAGCTGCAAAATCTAAGAGCCTCATCATCATCACCATAACCCTCCTACTTATGTCCACAAGTGACTCATCAATCTCGCGTCAAATAAACACACACACACACACACATGAATACAGATTATTTCTAACCCTTTTCTCAAGTCTGAGGAAAGACAAAAAAAACATTTAAGAAAGTGTTGGCCAAATCTTATGGCCATTGATAATGGAAATCAATATATTCACTTTTGCAGTTGTGTTTAAGACTTTGTTAAGGTTATTTATCATAGATTCTCAATGACTACCTACAGCTATAACAGTTTAATTCTTTAGATTTTAAAGCTATTCTATTTAATTGAAATATGAAAAGAAATTCAGCTTGTTGCTGTATCATAAAAGTCACTGAATGTGAATCAATGGAAGCATGCATATACTTTCATCAAAAGTGAATATTGATTTATTCTGGATGTGACCATAGTATGCACTCTATTAGTTTTTCTTCATGATACTGTCTCCTTTATGTGGACTTAGTAAATACTTTTTTAAAGAACTACAGATTTACAAATCTTACTATGGATTACTCAGGTAATTTGTATCATAAAGACTGCATACTTTTACAGTCAGAAATTTTGGAGAAAATCAACATACTTTTAAAAAACAAATTGAATTCAAATATTTTTGTAATTTTTGTATAGTAGGAGATAATATTTTATTAATAATAGGCCACTTTGAATGGCGTGTAAAAGCGATGAGCATAATTTTC
Organism: Xipholeptos notoides; assembly: GCA_036873565.1. Lineage (NCBI taxonomy): Eukaryota > Metazoa > Mollusca > Cephalopoda > Idiosepiidae > Xipholeptos > Xipholeptos notoides. Next base: position 21,702 of record JAYKTE010015682.1, read on the forward strand.
TGAATAACTTTTCCCAAGCAAAATTTAATTCATTATTTAATCCACAAATTGCATGCTGAAATTTAGGCTAGATTTATCCCAAAATCTGATCAATTACATTTCAGCTTTTTACTCACTGCGACAATAATGACTGCCATCAATGATGGTTTTATTAAAGCTTGTGTTGTTATTAAATTCTCACAAATCTGCAACATTTGCATTTGAGGAAAAATAGTATGACGTTCAAGAGAGTATTGGGATTGGTTCATTTTTTTTTCTTTCTTTGCCTTCAAGTGTAGGTCACAAAATAAAAAACTGTAATATAGACCTTTGGGCTCACAGCCTATTATAACATATAATTTTGAAATAAATAAGCTGTTATCTAAAAAATATATAAAACAGCATTACAATCTATTCTTATCAAGAGAAGCAACTTTTGATTTATTGATTTTTTCGTAAATAGCAGACTTCCCCAAGCACTCTTTCAACATTAAAAAACTTCCTTTTACCCATCCATTAAATGACTGAAAATGTTGATATGCTGTAAAACGAGGCATTACTCTTATCCTATCTATAGATAATGCTAATAATAAAATTCCATGAAAGATATTTCTAAAAATGTATTTCATATAAATTTATTGAATAAAATAAGAAAAAAAATTCACTTACATAATCAAAATTAGAAAATAATTCATCAATTGGGCATGTAAACAAAAATGAAAATAATCACAATAATCTTAAAAATCAGAACTTTTAAAAATATCTTTTAAGTATTTGTTTTGTTGCACATTAAATTTATTTTCCATTTTTCCTTATACATACATACATATATATATATATATATATATATATATATATTGGAATCTGCTGATGGACTGGTTTGCCTTCATAAAGGCTCATCATAGTTTATACCAACAGATTAGCTTCAGCAAGAGGTGAACCCTGACTTACCGGCATTTCAGTCAAGAGTCCTTACCATGTCACACACCAGTTAGTCTGTGCTGAGTCATGGTTCTAATTAACTGAAATGCTATATATACATATATTGTGTGTGTGTGTGTGTGTGTGTGTGTGTGCACGCATGTGTATTACGTAAGCACATAATCTTAATCCCAACTAAGATAGGCTTGATATTTGAATGATAGGAAATATACTAAATCTAAAAACCTAAATCTACTGAATAAATGGAATATCTTAAAGTGTATAATAATTTTGGAATAAACTGTCAGAGCAAAATTAATTAGAGAGAGAAAACTAGATAAGGGTTCAAAATCAAATTAAATATTTAAAATAAAACAAAACAAAAAAAGGTTGTAAAACTTAAATATCAATTCAAAAGAAAGTCCACATGATCCATTAGATTAATCATTCAACTGAATTTAATCTTATTTTCATTACTTTAGATACTGATGTATGGAAACCATACCCTAAATATGATGGATGTTCCAAAAGTAATGCCTCCTATTTGTTTTTTATTCCACTCAAATGAATCAAAGAGGATTGCAAATTGCATTTTTATGATGACTGAACCTATGCATTGAAAGTTCCATCACTCTATTGCACTGCCGATATTGACGGTGTTAAGAAAGCAACCCCTGTCGTGGATGGGAGTCAGAAGCAGAGATGCACCATTGAATTCCTCCATGCAGAAAAAATTGAAGCAAATAACATCCACAGGAGATGGGTTCATTAATTTCAGAGTACCGACAGAGATGTGAGTGACAAAGCATACTCAGGATGTGAAAATGGACTATCTTGTTTATGGTTGGTAAAAGTGCATTGAAAATGGTGGTGACTATGTAGAAAAATAAATTCTCAAGCACAAAATGTCACTCATTTTAAAGGTACCCCTCCTGTCTTCATAGCTCTTCAACTTTAAAAAATAACTTTAAAATATAGGAGGCATTACTTTTGGAATGACCCTTGTATATAAAAAAAATAGGTAGCATTACTTTTGGGGTGATCCTCATATGTATAAAATAAAACATGGTAAATACGGATAAAAAAAAAATAGTGAAATGTTTGACAGATTTGTTTACTTACATAAGTATTAAGGGGTGGCCATAACCCCTATAACACATCTTCAGGCTTGTTAGTACACCACTTAAAGAACTACTACTACCAAATATGGTCAAACATTCCTAAAAATAGAATTGACAATTAATAAGGATTCAGAATTTCATTATTAATAAAATTTAATAAAAATTATGTGTACAGCGATAAAATATATCTCTGAAGATGGTCATTGAATGACCAAAAACATTTCAGAAACTTGGAGACTGTATAAAAACACTGTACCCCAAAACAAAGGCTCTTGTGGGAAAGCAAGAAAGATTTAAAATAAAGATATTAAAAAGAAAAATTATTTTTAATGACACATGCCTGAACAACAGCATTGTGGCTAAATATGTGTGTGTATTTAATAAATAAATAAATGAATCAAAAAGAATGTGTAGAAAAATTAAACAGAATTAAGAATGTGTTGTGGATGGGCATTTAAAAATACTAAAAGCGATTTGACATAGAAAAACTTCAAAGTATGATAAAGACAATAACTTCAACTAACTTTTGTGGTATTTTTACATAATTATTGACTTAACTTTAGACAAAATATTATGTGGGGAAGTTGTTCTATGGTAGAACATATGTTGCCATAATATAATCTCTGTCCCTATATTATATACTTTTTATTCCATTTAACTTTTGTATATGTGTGTAATTACATATTAACAGTTTTTTGTATATATTTTTTGATCCAAATTTCTAGATGAATATTTGCAATTTAAGTTGACACAGGTTGATATAGTCGCCACAGTTGTAATATACTTGAGTAATTTCAGTAATGTTTTTGATTATGAGCAGGGGTTGGGGTACATTGTCAAGACATTTTTATGGCACAGCTATGATGACCATATCAGTCCATTTCAATCTAAATTCAAGACTGCCGTTAGAAAATATAACACGATCCTAAATAAAATATAAAGACAATTATTTAACCAAATATGCTTTAATTAGGAAATGTGGCCTAAATGTACATATATTTATATACTAGCAATATTGCCCGGCCTTGCTTGGGGTCGCTTTGATACTCATGTTGTTCTTATTCTGATCAGTGCCTTTTTGTAATTTCAAGATATTTTTCTTTCTAAGAAAACTGTTGTAATTTTTTTGAAAGCTGAAAATTATTTTAGTAAATTGTGGTTATAGTGATAATTTGATGGCCCCCACAAAGCAGATGCTAGGACCCACAACAGCCCAATCATTCAAATTCTGACCCCTAAGAAGCTATTTTTCCGGCTCATAACCAAATAGAAATTGTTCCACAGATCTGAATATCAACCCTTACATTTCAGACATTGGGGTTGGCCTTCTTCTGTTAAAAAGTGCAGTCACTATATATAAATATATATACGTATATATATTCAAAAATGTTGCTTAAACAAGATGCAGTTTTAATTTTTTTTTACTTTTGAGGAAGACATTTGATGTTGGAATTCAAAGTGTATAGATAGTTTCTGAATCCATAATTATAATCACCATAGCGCTTTCAGTGTACCTTCACCTTCTTCATGTGGATGTTTGTTTTAGTATCTATTTTATTTCTATTATTGTCATTGTACATTGTTGTCTTTCAGTTGAGTTTTTTTTTTATTCATTGAGTTATTTAATAAAGTTTGTCTGAATAATCAACAGAATATACATACACGCACACACACGCATCTATATATATATATATATATATATATATATATATATATATATATGTGTGTGTATCTATACAGCAAC
>JAYKTE010015683.1:0-15815 GCA_036873565.1 Xipholeptos notoides
CCGATCTTATATATATGCATAACTTGCTCAAGAAAATAAAATATACTTATACTAGCTTTCTTTTGTAGTTTCAAAAGACAGTTTTTTGGTAGTTGTTTAGGAGAGATTTTTTTTTTAATTTATACTTTTTCATTTTGAGTCGCATTTTTTATACTTAAATAAAACATCCCCCTCCCATTTAGTAACATGCGCAAACAAGATATTTATTTAAATAAATAATTATTTAAATCTCCAAAATATCTTATTTAAAATATTTCTAACATGATGGTCAGTTTGGAATATCATTTCTTAATGAAATCAAATTACTTGGACTTTTATTTTCATTTTTATTGCTACATAAACAATAAGGATATGAATAAAAGTTAAAATAATTTGAACAACTATGGAAGTCAAAATTTATCTAAAAAATTTAGACAAGTAAAGAAAACATTATGACTAAAACAAAGATGAAGGTAAAAGTCCAAATACTTTGAATAATAATAGTCATCAAAACTCTTCTTACGAATTCAGGCAAGCATAGAAAACATTATCACAAAAACAAAGATGAGAATGAAAGTCCAAATAATTATCAAAATGATAATCAAAATTTATTTCATGAGTTCAGATGATAGTGTGTAATAACACGTTTTAAAAATAATTTAATAAATTTTACCTTTGAATATTGCAAACTGAATTTTATACATTAACAAAATGAACTCATTCAAATAATTATTCTACTCAGTTATCAAAAATTTAATTTCTATGCTCTGGTTTTAATTATTAAGAGCAGAAAATAAAAAATAAAAAACTGTACAGCACTAATGCCCCAGTTGGTGGAGCATCAGAATTTTAAGAGGAAAAAAATAAAGGGAATCTAACAATCTTGGGTTTGAGTCCCAATGCAGGCTACATACTTTAGCCTTTAATCTTCAGAGCATTACACGCTAAATATATATAAATAACACTCAACAGCCCCTTAATAAATAGTATTTATTTTAATGTATGTCTAGTTAATAATTTTTTTTTTTTTATATTGATTTCCAGAAAAGGTCCATGACAAACCTGAATTCCTGCCTCCACATCCACTCAATCAAACAGTTCGTCATGGGCAACAAGCTTTATTTCAGTGTCATATTAAAAGTGAGGCTCAACCTCATATAAAGGTAAGGCTTTTGTTTTACCTTTTTGGCTTTATTTACATTTCTGTCTACATCATATTGTATCATCATTATCATTGTATGTATGTCTTTCCTCAACTGATCACCCAACATGTTCTCTGGTAAAATAAATAATTATAGTATTTTTGTATTTGTTTAAAAGTCCACTCAAACCTGCAGAAAGAAGAAATAGAATCTAAACACATAACATTGGACTGGACTTGAGAAATCACATCGAGGTTTATTTTGGGGTTCTCTAAAAGCAACCAGATGATCATATGCAGATCTGTTCTTTGGACTTATCCTTCACAACATTTCAGACAATGAACCATGTAGCCTTCTTCTGATGTTCGAACTCAAAAACCTTATCGTAATTGGTAGTCTTCACAGAATTTTAAACTTTACCCTTTATTTAAACCACGGAGGTAGCCTGCTCTCATTTTGTTAATCATGACTGGGTAGCGGTGTTAAGCCTTGGAATCTTAGTAATTACTGCTTTCGGATAGGATTGAAACCTTTACCATCAGAAAATACTCTCTTAGAACTGCTAGTAATAATTACTGCCTTCAGTTAGGATTGAAACCTTCACTTTCAGAAAATGTTCACTTAGAACTGCTAGTAATTACTGCCTTCAGGTAGGATTGAAGTATTCACCTTCAGATAATGCTCATTTAGAACTAGATGGTCATGGTTGTTATTCTTTATTGTTATTATTGTTGTTCTTCACCCTTTACTTCATTGTTTGTCCTGTCAGGACAGGGCTATAGAATATGCCAACCGTGGATCTGTAGAGGATGAAACTGCATCAAAAGAGTATCCCAGGTATGACATTGAACTGGATCTGCTTCATGTTGTAAAATACCACCAATAGTGTTAGTTTCAACTTTGAAGCACAAAACAAACATATTACATCTTTCAGCAAAACAATGTTTTTCTATTAATTGTTTCTGTATAAAAAATTTCAACAAAACCAGATTTTTATAGAAATTGTTTCTCTATGAAGAATGTTTCAACAAAACCAAAATATCCATGATGAGGCCTTATAATTATTAGTATTTGGATTGTTCAGATTTTTATTCTCATCCTTTTTTTTATATAGCATTAAGTTAATTAGATACAAATATTTCTTCCTTTTTTTACCATTTCTAAATTTCAAATTATCTTTCTTTCCAACCTGCAACCGCACAATAGTCTTCCACCACTTCATCCTAACTGAACCACAACCAACATTACTGCCAATAATCATTAACAAAGCGGGAATTTAATGTAGTGGGAAGGGTATACACTGGAGAGTACAGCGCCCCCCCCCACATGCACACACACTATGATACCCAATCCATATCACATTTCTTGGCAAGATGACTAACTAAAAGGTGATTAGAAGAATCTTCATTAATTATAAGCAGAAAGGACACCTACAACTCAGCCAATACCCCTATTCCCTACCAGGAAATGATGTGGGATGGTAAAGAAAATCTGGGGTAGGACAGGGATGTTCTGGGGTGTCTTTCAGAGGGTCATTGGACAGGTGGCTGTTTGTTTAATGTATTCCTTGCTTCTTCTTTCTTGCTTACTCTCCTTTTGATCTGGGTGGAGTAATTAGCTTAGTTTTTTATGGCATATCAATCTTTTCAGTCATTTTTTTATAAACAACTTTCATTCATCAATAGATTGAGAGTAGAGCAATAGTTACACTATTGTACCCATAGTGGGAAAGTAGTGAGTGGATTCATACCTTTCCCTATGGCATTAGTTAGAAAATGAACATAGTGGAGTGACTAGGATTTTAACTCACATTTTACACTGAACCACTTGAATCAGCATTATGCAAAAAATGTAGGTTTCTGTACTTAGCCAGCTGGAGCAAGATTAGAAAAAGAAGATCCCCGTAGCAAGAAGTGGAAGTGTTAATTAGAACCACTTATTTGGTTTAAAAATGATAATTGAAACAACTATAATATGGAAAAATGGGGATAATTTTTTTTTAAATGTTTGACTCTGCGAATATAATGATGTAATTAAGCATTACTAATTATTATAATTAATGGAAGTATCACAATACCAAGTTAACTAAACGCTACTCATTGTAAAGTCTTAACAGTTTAAACTATGGAAGAAAAAAATTAGGAATTAGAAAGAAAATTAATAGGAAAACAACAAGAAAAAATGATGGAAAGAAAAACTTAAAAAGAAATGCTTGAAGGAAGAAAGAAAAAACGAAGGACATTCCTTAGTTTAAAGAATTTTGATTTTGTAAGAAGAAAATAAGGGAAAAAATTAGGAACTTCCTCAAGAAGATGAGAAAAGAAAAAAGATAAGTATCTCAGAGGAAGACTATCTTGGTTTTCAAAATGAAAGTAAATGGAAAAAAGAAATAAAATGTATTATTTAAATACTTTCTTAGCCTCCTTCGTTGGTCTCTAACAAACAGCTTTCTGGAAGGCTTTCTTTGAATGGGCTGTTATGATGTATGATATATACTTGGTTGAATACCAAACCAAGTCAGGCACAAGGCCAGTTTTACATGATCATTATATTACCCGGGCTTTTTGTAATCAATATTCACTTAGAAGAGTTAGTCTCATTGAGTTGACAAGTCTCTTCTACCTGGGATTTTAGAATCAGTGTTATTCTTACACCTAGATAAGTTACTCTCCTGAGTTAACAAACCTCATCTGCCTGAGGCAGCTGAAAGTGAACATAATGATTTTGGCTTGGATTTGAACTTGTATAATACAATTCCAGAGTTCAAGCTTTTACCACTGCTCCACCTTCGCTGCCTGTTTGAGCTGTTATTTTTTCTGCAATCCTTTTACATTCTTAAGATTTTTCAATTTCCAGCTATGGCTATCTCATTCTTTTCAAATTGTTAGTCAAAATGACTATTAGTAGATTCGTGGACATATAACAGAAAATTATGTCTAAACTTAACTATTCTATTACAGCATTAATTCTTATCTTTAAAACACATATGGGGAAAATCAGTTTTGATAGTTTCTCTATCTGTCTATTTAGCCAATAATCAACCCAAACTGAATCTCTACCTCGTTCTTGAATACCTTTGACATTACTCCTCTTTTAGAAGTCTGACTGCAGGAGATACAGATGTTATGGTATATTATTATTATTATTAATGATAGGAATATTCTGGAGTATTCTCCTGAGTTTATTTTTCTACATAGTCACCACCATTCTCAATGCACTTTTGCTAGCTAACTGTGCTATCATCAACTGCATCGGCTTTATAAACGTTCAACAGGTGAGGAATTCATTGACACATATCTGCTTCTGATATCTGATATACATATCTGCACACCTGTGACAGGGGTTGCTCTCTCAGAGTCTCATACCATCAATATCTACGACAGAGAGATGAAACTTTAAGGTCAGGAATGCATAAGTTCTGTCATCATAACAATGCAGATTGCAATCTTCTCTTCTCCATTTGAAATGGTTTATAGATCGTTAAACACAAGCAAACTGAACCAAACCTACCCTGATCCATTCAGAAAAATGAAAAAATAGGAGGCATTAATTTTAAAACAACACTCATGTATAAATCATCGCAACTCATGTATAAAAAAAATAATAGTTTTTTTTTTTTTAAAAAGAGTTTCTAAATTTTACAGGAAAAATGAAAAATTGATTCGTGAATTTTTTTAAAAGTGAGTGTGGGTGGGTGTAGGCAAGAAACCAAAAAGACATGAATGATTAGTTTTTCAATATCATTCTTTAGTGGGGTTAAGGTGTGCTGGAATCGAGAAAGCAAATGATTTGGTGGGTGGGGGCAAGAAAGGAAGTTAATGAGTTGGAAGAATAAATGAATTAAAGATTAAGATGAGCAAACGGACAAAAGAAGCATTAATGTGAATGGAGATGTCAGTAATTTCAGGACAGTTGCCGGGGAGGGGGTATCTGAGAAAGAAAAAAAGGTTAAAAGAGCAGGAGAGGGGAGAAAGGAAGAAAAGAGTGATGAATAGGTGAATTGATTGACTTCTTTCCCTGGCCTTTGAAATGTTTTTTTCTTAGGAATTCTTAAGTTATTTTCACCTACAGTCAGGATTGAAACTATTATCTCCAGATGAATGTCAATTAGAATTTGTATAAACCAACTACTGGGACCACTACCAAGACACACTGCATAGTGGTACTTTTAGTTGGTTTATACAATTTCTACGCAATATTTTTTTTATCTCTTAAACCATCCTTACAAACATTCATTCTAGATATAGGAATTTTATGGAAGACTATAATATTTAGCCCAGGTAATTTTTTTTCAAAACATCGATTATAGTCTAATAATATAAAATCTTGGATTTCTGGGTGGGTATAATAAATAAATATTGAGAAAAGTCAAATCTGTATATTAATATCGTAGCTCCTACCTACTTGGTCATAAGTGAATAAACCATTTTTTTTTAAATGATAATGTTAATGAATATTTTGGTAGCTCTATATAGATCTATTTCACTTATTATACTATCAGAATATGATTTCCATTAAACTGCAGACTCAATATAATATGAATTTACTTATAACATAGTTTTATCATGGACCCCAAATTATTATGATATATCTAAGGCAGTCACCAACAGCTTCACACTATGTTCAGTCATAAACCAAAAAAATTATTTTACTTCAAAGCTGACAGTAGGAAAGTGATTTATATCATTGAACAACAGCATAGAAATCTGCCTTGCCATACTAAAATGCCAAAAGTGTTGGAAAGCAAGATGAATTCACTTATAACATAGTCATTATTAATGGTCCCCATGAAATACAGTGGCTGCAAAAGAAAAGTCTGCACATGTCATTTTTTCCAAAACCTCAAATTTAAGCTAAATTGAATGTAACTGTTTAAACAACCTATACCTCATTTGATTGGCCTTTTATTTCTCTAAAATTTTACCTGTTTATATTTGAATTTTAGTTGGAGTATCCTAGTGTTCACGTCATAACTTCAAAACGAGAAGGCAAAAAGAAAATCCGCACAATGGAAAATTGTTATTTAAATGTAACTTTAGAACATTAATGCAACACAAATTCAACAGGAACACAATGAACTAGTTAATATTTAGTAGCATAGTCCTTCTGCAATTTCACAGCCTGCAATCTTTTGGGAATTCCTTGAATTAGTCAGTGGCAATACTCTGGTCATAGGGCATCTCACTTCTCATCATATTTTGTCAAAATTTAAATTTTTATCATTGCGTAGCTGTTGCTTGATATAATGCCATACGTTTCCTATAGGATTGAGGTCTGGAGCTTGTGCAGGCCAATCTAAACATGGAATATCCTGCACTTCCATGAACTTCTTGACATTGCCAGCTGTGTGAATGGGAGCATTATCCTGCCTGAAGATGGGATTATCATCCAAATTACAGCCAAACTTTAAGTACATTAATATGTTGACTGAGCACCCTAAGGTAGAAAATGCTCAGTCAACATATTAATGTACTTGGTCGAAGTAATTCGACCTTGCAAGCGATCTATAGATCATAGAATATTGGCACTAATAACGATCCTCACCAAAACTGAACCCCCACCACTTTTCAGCATTGAAACTGTGCACCCAGGATTAAATTCTCTGTTCATCCTTTGATGGTTGTACTGCCTACTACTACTGGCAAGACTATTGACTTGCTTTCATCACTAAAAAGCAATTCTGACCAATATGAAGAGTCATAATCTTCATTGCATCTAACAAAGTCAAGACGGCGCTTTCTGTTCTTTACAGAAATCGTCTTGAAACACAGCCTCGCAAATTAAATTCCTTCAATCTGTTCTTAACTGTAGAAATAGAGCACTTTTTAACAAGATTACACTATCATTGGATTTGGAGAGCCATTTCAAATCTGTTTCTGATGCTGTGGATCTTGGATAGCATTGTCTTCCCTGTAAGAAGTAACTCTAGGATGACCAGATTTAGGGGCATCACGAAAACTGCCGGTGTTTTGGTGCTTTTGCATAGTCATTTATACCGTTTTCTTATCACATTTCAATCTGCAGCCAATTTCTCAATTGGACAAAACAAAAAGGTGGAGATTAATGTGCTCCTGATGATCAGGAGAAAGTTAGGCATATAAACTAAATTTTACATTGTATAACTTTGAACAACAACTAAATGCTACATTGTATAACCTGTAACAGTAGCAAGTAGGATTAGAGATGCTTTGTGGCCTAAAAGATGGATAATTTAAGCTGGTTTTAAGTTCATTTGTTGCTGCAGACTTTCTTTTTGCCTTCTCGATTTGAAGTTAATTTTTTAAATTGACGTGAACGCTAGGATACTTCAACTAAAATTCAAATATGAACAGGTAAAATTATAGAGGAATAAAAGGCCAAATAAATGAGGTATAGGTTGTTTCAACAGTTATACATTCAATTTAGCTTAATTTGCGGTTTTTGAAAAAATGACAAGTGCAGACTTTCTTTTTGCCGCCACTGTATATTTGGTCTGCAATGTATATATAAATACATTGTCAAACCATTGTTTCGTATAAAAAATATAATGGTTTATTCACTTATAATACTGTCAGAATATATATTCAATTATATATAAGTACTGTTTTTTTAATCCGTGTGATCAGGTATAAGAATTTATATATTCATCATTCAGACTATAGTCCTCATCTTTGCCTTTGTTAAATCCAATATGTTTCCACCTGTCTATACTTCAGCTTTCTTCAGGTTTTCTGTTCATGGTCAAAATCAAAACTACACAAAAAAATCAGTGCGCAGTTTTGATTCTGACCATGAACAGAAAACACAAAGCCCAAAAGATAAACTGGGTGAATTTTAATGAATTTAACAAAAACAAAAATGAGGACCAGAGTCCACATAAAAAATATACAAATATATAAATATATTGTCAAACAATTGTTTTGTTTAAAAAATATAATGGTTCATTCACTTAAGATATTGTTGGACTATAATTTCCATTATATATAAATACATTGTCAAACCATTGTTTTGTATAAAAATAAATTGTTTATTCACTTAAAATATTGTTGGACTATAAATTCCATTTCTCCTTCCGTCTCTTTTTCCTTCTTTCTTTTCTGCTTGTTTTTCATTCTCTTATCTTTATTATCTTTTTTTGTTTTGTTTTTCATTCACTTTTCTTTCACTTCATTATTTATCCTAGCTGCGTTTTTCATTCATTCTTTATTTCATCTCCATGTTTCCTTCTCTCTCTTTTTTATTCTTTCTTTCTTCTTCTTTTTCCTACTCTAATATTCATATCCACTCTCCCTTCTCTCTTTCTCTATCTCTCTTTGTTTGCCTTATCACCCCTCAATTATCATATCCTCTTCACCACCCCAAAGTTCAATCCGCTTTTATTCTATCCTTCCATCTTGCCTTTATTTTGCCTCATTTACTCTACACTTCCCACCAACGCCACCTACTGCTACCGCCTGCCAACAATCTCAAGTACCAACCTCATTCATAATCATTAAACTTTAATTTTTAATCCCTAAAATTTTACGAACATTCTTCCTCCTCCCTCCATTAATCTTCCATTTATTTTCATATTTGTTATTTTCAATATGAGTGGGTAGTGAGCTTCACTGTGGCATGTTTCACCCAAAAACCGAAGAAAAAAAACGATAGGCTCTCTTGTATATAAACCACATCAATTTTCTTGAAAAATGATCTTATTGTATCATCATCATCATCATCATCAACATCATTATCATTATCTATCATTCCCCTCCATAAATATCTGGGTGATTTTCAAACCATTGTTTTTTGACCCTCAGCAAAGGAACCTAAAATGTATTTTACTAAATCTACTACTACTGTAAAAGTGACTTTGTGTGTGTCTGTGTTTGTGTCTGTCTGAATAACTGTCTCTGCCAAACTACTTTGCTAATTTTTGGTCTAGAGAAAATTTGATATTTGTGGTATTCAGACCGAGAAAACAAATTTTGTTTGAAAAATTGGATTGTTGCGGGCTCATAGCGTCCGCTGTGTGGGGGTCTATGATGGTCATTTGGAGTGTCAATATAACTACAACTAAAATTAATTTTTAGCTTTCAAAAAATTACGGCAGATTTCTTAGAAAGAAAAAAATCTTGGAATTACAAAAAACACAGACCAAAGAATAATAAACAAAGCAACCTCGGAAAAAGGCCAACTTCTAGTTTGAGATAAAACTTTCATTGTGTAATATGTGTTCTGTGTTTACAATTATTAGATTGTCTGGAGATTTGAAATTTACAAAATATATTAAAATTATTCTTGATTTTAACTCAAAAACTGAATTGCATTTAGGTAGATCTTGAATAAAGTTTCCATTGTGTAATATGTATCAACTCTGTTCATAGGTATATTAATTGATGAACGTTAAAGTAATTGTTTTCAATAATGACTAACAAACCTGTATTATATTTAACTAGATCTTAAATAGAAGTAGTATTGTTTGATATGTCTTCTGTGTTCATAACAATATTTATAAAGGAATTTTAAAGTAATTTCATACCTATTTTTCGGACTGTTATCCTCATTCATATGTAAGGGTCATCCTAAAAGTAATGCCTTCATTTTTTTTTTTTTCACCCAAATAGATCATCCAAATTGCATTGTTATGATAACTGAACTTATGCATTCATGACCTGAAAATTTCATCTCTGTTGAAAAGATATTTACTTTGTGAGATTCTTAGAAAACAATCCTTTTCATGGATATGTGTCGGAAGCAGACATGTGTCATTGAATTTCTCCATGCAGAAACAATTTAAACTATCAACATTCACCAGTGCCTGTTGAATATTTACAAAGCAAATGCAGCTGATGTCAGCATACTTAGGAAATTAGTTCATTGAATCAGCCTCATCTCAAGAATTCCACAAAACAAAACTCTTTTGGTTTGATGAACGACTGAGAAACTGACAGTTGTTTCTGATGATAAACAGAAATATTCCAACACCTAAAGAGGGCCAAAGGATTAATCAGCCAAAATGTAGTGAGGAAGAAATTGATATGTGTCTATCTACTATAATTAAGCCTAATATCTAATTGTATGTGTTTGTGAAAAAATAGTTCAACAAGCCCTATTTGTTAGGATGAAAAGTAGTTTGTTTGTTTTGATTTATGGCATATAAACCTTTTTAGGCCATTTAATGCAGAGAACAATCATTTTTGATAAATGTTCTTTTGTCTGCACATAGTTTTTTAAATAATATAATACGCACTATTTAATTCATACCTAGAGTGAATGCCAGTATTCATACCTTTCCCAAAGGTATTAGTCCAAATGTAAATGTAAACAGAACGACTAGGATTCAAACTCGCATATTATGATTCCGAAGAAGCTTCCATGGTCAAGATTTGAACTTGAGCCTTAGAAGTGTGAAATCTATCCAGTTACCAATCTGCCATTAGGATTTACTCTTTAAAAAAGTTAGTATTTAAATGTCCTAACCTAACAAGCTGGTTAAAGTAAAGGCAGCTATTAAATCCATTGACAATTTTGACAGCGTGTAATTATTTCCATGTGTATAAAAGAGTGATTATATGTGGGAAAAGTACCTCCACCTTTATTATCTTTTCCCTTTTTTCATGTATGTGTGTGTATGAATGGTTATAAGTTGCCAGCACATATTATTGATAACATATATATTGATTGATATCATATATATATATATATATATATATGTGTGTGTGTGTATTTGATATCAATCAATATATGTGTTAATTATTGATATCATATCAATCAATATATATGTTATCAATAATATAGAGCCAGTGGATTGGCAGTCAGACTTCAGAATCATAGTACGCGGATTCAAACCCCGGTTGTTCCATTTGTATTCATATTTGAACTAATACCCTTGGAAAATTATGAATTCCCACATTCCCCTCAGTTATAGGGTAAATAGTGCATATTATGCAATTCAAAAAACTAAGCGTGGACAAAAGTAATATTTGTCAAAAACGATTGTTCTCAGCATTACATGATTGATATGCCATAAAATACAAACAAACAATAATATGGAACTTTGTCTGCCTCTGTGTGTGTGTGCGAGTGCGTGTGTGTGTGTGTTCATTCCCTATGTATTCCAAAACAGCTGAACCGATTTTCTTGAAAATTTACTCAGATGTACTTCGTGTATCTGGGATTGTTCTTAGCTATATTTTGTCTTAGAAAATCCCCAATAATTATTAAAAGTTGATAATTGAAAAAATACAAGATTTTTCATTGAATCATAATGTTATAATTTGATTTAAATAAATATATATTTTGGCCATACCAAAAATTTGTTGTGTGGGCAAAACCAAGCTATTCTGCTAGTATATATATATATATATTGATTGATATAACAGTTTATTTATTTGTGTCTTCTGTCTCGGTGCATATATATATATGGATGTCTGTATGTGTGTGTGTCTGTTTGCATGTGTGTGTGTATTTTTCAGTCTTTCTTTGACTGTCTCCGTGTGTCTGTTTTTCTCTGTGTGTGTCTGTATCTGTATTTAGATACCTGTGTGTGTGTGTGTCTATATGAGTTTTTCTGCATGAGTGTGTGTCTATCTGTGCCTGTATAGGTCTGCCTGTATCTGTCTGTTCATGTGTTTGTGTGTCTGTGAGCATAATATAAAACATATACATGTAATCACTCTATTTTTAAATTTATAAATTGACAAATATTATGCACTCTACTTTGCAATACAGCAAATACATTTGTTCTACACCCACTCTAAAATGTGTATAAGTGTGTATGTGTATGTGTGTTTGTCTGCTAGTTTGTATTCTTATAATGCATTATGCAAGTGTATCATGAGGTTCTTTAGTTGAAGCCAAACCTCACTCCATACATTTCACCCCACAAAGTCATTTCTCTGCTCTTGTGGCATTGAAATTTGATGGATGGGACATTTCTACCAGAGATAATGGGGAAAGGAGATCCCTATTTCCCTACCCCATCCAGTGTTTTTTAAAGGGAAAATGGTGTGCAAGGTTGATGTATGGTTAAATGCTCCCTAGTAAGGAAGGCTTGTGCAAGAGACACCCTAATGTATAAAATATATAACATCTCAAACTAATCATAAAGTGTATGTATACAAAAGTCACAAATTTATGTATCTTTATATTCATGTATTTTTTAAGAAAATATTGATATATTTAACAATTTTTTTCAATTTATTTAATGTAAATTGAAAAATAAACTATTTAACTAAATTTGAAAAAAAACAATTTAATGGAAAATGAAAAATATGTAATTTAAAAGTTTATAATTTTGGATTGAAAATTTTATAACAGTTTAATTCAGCATTGAATTAAACAAAAAGAGGATTAATATGTTTTAAAACAACTAATTAATCAATCATGAAAGTTTAAGCATCAATATAACTTAATTAAAATAATTTTGATAATTATTATACCTTATATTTAAATTCAAGTAGCAACACTAATTCCAGGCAAAGAGTTGTAGTAATGGTAATATTAGGTTGTCCCAAAAGTTAAAGGAAAAATGTCAAGAATTATTTAATTCAAAACCAGCTGATTGGTACTTGCACCAGATCCGAAAGCTTGCAGATCAATGTCAGAACGTCTTGGAAAATGATGGTCTTTATTTTGAGGAATAATTTTTGTTGTTTTTGTTATAATTTCAAAATGTTTATGACCATTTATGACAGCCTAATAATACCAATAATATTAATAATAATAATAAAGACACAAAGAGAGAATTATGTCTGTCTAGCAGAGGTCTGTTGATAACTGGTAAAATAGGCCTTTTTTAAAGCAGATTATATAATATATTTTGCATCAAACTTCTCCTATAACTGCTCCATCTTGTACTCCCCTGAGTATAAGTAGACTTGTTAAAATATCAAAGATCATACCCTACTCATTCGACCAAAAATATTGCAACAAATAATTTTAAAATAATAGAAAATTTTATTAAAAAAAGCCAGACAGTACAATTTATAAATTTGGAATTCATATTGATATAAACATTAAATTCATGAATTGCAATGTCTGTTATATTTTCTTGTACATATCACACAATGCATACAGCAAATACCAATCTATTTAAAAAATAATAATTATTATTTTTAGAAAATTTTGTTCTAATTGTCTGCGTTAAGAGGTCTTTGTTATTTTTAGCCATCAATTTGACTTTAAAGTATTTAACAAATGAGAACAAAATGAACATTTAGTAGTTGTGGATTTACCCCCCTTTACATAATGATCTCTTCCTCCTTAAAATGTGATGGTGGACTCACTTTTACATAATGAACTATAAATATATGTCTTAAAGACTGGAGAGAGTCTTTAGTCATGTCATGGTGGACTTATCTCCTCTTACATAATGAACTCTTCCTCATAAATATAAGTCATAGATAGGGACTGTAGGGAGTCTGGAGTCAACAGTTCTAACTATTAGTGCTATTTGTGCTTCGTTTGTTAATACAACTGCTCCACCTACTTTCTCTTGTTATGTTTCTAGTATTGACCACTACACCCAACAACTTATCCACAACACATTTCCGAATACTGGTTTCTTTTATTTAAAAGCATATCAAAAATTCAGTCATTTTACATCAAGAACAATTATTTTATATAAATGTTTTTATTTGTATGCAGACCACTTATTGTATGAGAGTCATTCCAAAAGTAATGGCACTTTATTTTTAAAGATATTTTTTTAAATTAAAGAGCTATAAAGACGGGATTGATTCCATTAAAATGAGAAACCTTTTGTGCTTCAGAATTTATTTTTCTACATAGTCACCACCATTCTCAATGCACTTTTGCCAGCAATGAACGAGGTAATCCATTTTTGCGGTTAGAGTGCGCTTTGTCACACAATCTCTGTTACCACTCTGAAATCAAAGTACCCATCTTCTAACCTCAACTGCATTGCCTTTGTAAACATTTAACTGGTGCCGTTGGTGCAGTTCAATTCCTTCTGCATGTAGGAATTCAATCACGCAACACTACTTCTTACACACATCCTTGACAGGGGTTGCTTTTTTAGAGTCTCACACCACCAATACAACAGAGAGATTAAACTTTTAGGTCATTAATAAATCAGTTCAGTTATCATAACAATTCAATTTGCAATCCCCTCTGATCCATTTAGGTGGAATAAAAAAAAATAGGAAGCATTACTTTTTGAATGACCCTCATACTATTTAATTTGTAGCTAGTAGAAATAAAGGTAATTCACACTTTCATCTAGGGTAAATCTCCAAAAGTGAACATAACAGACCTACTAATATTTGAACTTACATATTATCATCACAAAGTCGGAGCACTTTACGACAGCAGTATGGGGATTCCTCCCCATTTCAAAAAGTCATTACGCAGATGCATTACTGCCAGCAAATTAAGCCAAATGTTTCGGGCAAGGATGATATGAGGTTTTTGAAGATTGTTAGGAATGGAAAAGATTTATATAGGAACAGGCAGGGCAAAGAAAAAAATACGCTTGGAATTTAAGGTGGAGGAGGATACTGATTAGAGTAAGGGCTTTTAGAAAAAATAGCTTGCAAACCATAGACCCATAATGAAGTCAGAAAGTAACGAATTCCATTAAAATGTTGGTTCCATTAAAGTTCTTTGTATTAAACAAAGAAATCAACCTTGTGTTTCCCGTTGTGCTCATCTTTATCTGTGTATCCATTTTTTTCAGAGTATTGTCTTCATCTTTTCTACATTTTTGATAATTTGGTGACTATCAGTTCTCGCCTGCATAATCATCAAACCAAAAATATAGACACATGTGAAAAACAACAGTCACCAAAGGCCGTTGACTCTGTGTCCACACTTATCAACTACTCACGCTCTATTACTGTATTGAGCGCTTTAACTATAAATATAGGCAACACTTTTCTCTGTAGATTAATCATATTTATTCCATTTTTTTAAATTAGATATTAAGTTAACTATGGCCCCTGACATCCAATGATGTTACACTCACTATTGCTTCTCTCCCCAAAGTGAAAGCAGACGGTGATATAAACCAACAGCTGGTAAAATCCTAAATGATTCAATATGAAATTCATCTAATCAGATCTTATCCGCATATTTTCTCTATTTTATAGGGCAAAGATTGTCGGGGTAATACAAGATAAAGTCTGTCAAAAGTGAAACTTGAAACTGGTTTGCATTCCTTATACCTTAGACAGTTCAAGGGATAATTCATCAGATAATATGTCCAATCAAGAGTTGGGGAGTGTTGAGGCGGCTGGAGATAGTGAAGTGGGTGAGGGGGCAGACTACAATGTGATTTCAATCTTATTTTATGACCATAAACATGAATATAACTGAATTAATATGCAACTCGCCCTCTCCCCTATTTATGCCTTGTCTTGGAAAAGGTTTCACTGATTTTTGAGAGTAAGTTCTTGTTGATGGGAGTGGCTTTGGAGGGCTCTTTTGCTTTTTTTTGTTTTGTTTTTTATTGATTACTTCCTTATTGCCCATACTCACTAAAAGAACAAAACATTAGATTGTTAAATGTTATAAGATGGATATCATTTTTAGGTTTATAATGGAAAAAATAGCTTATATACATTTTGATGGCTAGTTGTTTTAGAGCAAAAATTAAAAAACAATTGGTCTAGATTTATTATCTCTATCCAGCAATCTATCTATCCCCCACCTCTCCTTCTCTCTCTCTTTTTCACTCTCTCTCTCTCTCTCTCTCTCTCTCTCTCTCTCTCT
>JAYKTE010015904.1:0-15810 GCA_036873565.1 Xipholeptos notoides
AAAAGCCCAGGGATGAGCACATAAAAAATGGCCTTGTGCCAAACTTGGGTTAGTGCTCGACCAAGTAAATATCATATAAAAAAAAAAGGCTAAAAGACACAATTTAATAAGTAAACTAGTTTAGGAACATAGTTATCATAAATAGTATTACATGTAGAAAAGTGTTTCCTGGATTTAAGAGATATTTAAGCTGCAATTCTTATTACTACATGTGTATTGATGTACAAGGTAATAATGTAAAACCTCAAATTATGTCATGCTTTAAAAATGTTCATAAAATGTATGGATTTTAGAAATAATAATACTTTTTTCGACAAGCACTGTAAATGTTTGGCATTGAAAAACTTTTCTTTTCAATTCTCCAAGACAAGATAAAGAAAAACTTGCTGATGCTTGTATAGCATATCAACATGCAAATTCTACCATTTTAATCCAAAATTAATTGTGCCGTTGTCTCTTACCCAACATCAGGGGCGGACTGAGTGTGGTATGGGCCCTTGGGCGGAAAATACAATGGGCCCCCTCTCCCCTTGTAGAGGTTGTACAGCAGGTGATCTGTGCGTATTGGCTTAACTATGTTCAGTAGTAGTCAGCTACAGCCATATAACATGCATTATGATGTGCAGGCAAAGCAGAGTGACCCGAGTCAGAATGCATGTATTAGAGTGTACAACAAGGACATTCTTGATAATTTTATTGGCAGCCAGGAAGGTGGGCCCCTTTTCAGTGCCAGGCCCTCAAACATGGTACGATTGACTGATGGCTCAGTCTGCCCCTGCCCAACATTTTTTGGTATTTCTAGGCAAAACCTTTTTGGATTCTGTATCCAAATTTATTGACCGCTTTTCTTTTTTTTTATTGAAAATGATTTTCCATCAAAATTTTCTTGTAGAGAACAACAGTACCATTTTGATAAAAACATTATTTCATTGCTTTTGCAATTATCTTCAAAGCATGTGATATCTTCTTCTCTTTCTTGAACTATTCTTTCATATATATGTTTATGTATTCACACACACGCACACATATATATATACAAAAACACACACGCTCATGTATGTATATATATATATATATATATATATATATTTATATTTATATACAATGGTACTTGGAGATACGAGTAGCTTGACATCATCATCATCATCATGATGCTTTCAGTCAGTCTTGACAATGTCAGGGCCTCAGGACTCCTAACTAACTTGCACAGTTTTAGGTGTAGTACCTTTTGCGCATCAGATAGACCCACTGAACCTCCAATGCTCATGCACAGTGTAGTGAATCTCACAACAACTGGCAACAGAGGAGGCCGCAGCTTCTGGCTGAAAATAATCCTATAAGAAAGTAATAATCCATTTCACTTTGGCATTTTTGTCTTGAACAGATTAATGATATTCCAATTTAAATTAGGAAAACTGATTTGATATACAAGTAAATTGAGTTATATCTCAGCTCTATCACAAAACATTTCAATTGGGTGATAGGTCATTAAACACAAGCAAACCAAACCAAACCAAACCAAACCAAATCAAACAAAACAGATTAAACTTGTATCTCAAGGTACCAGTATGTGTATATATATGTATGTGTTTGAGTGAAAAGAACAGACACTTCTTGTCCATTCATTATATATATACATATATGTGTGTATATATAAAATATGTATGTGTGTATAAAATCAAAAATGTTTTTTATGAAAGTATTTATATTATTTTTATTTGATATATCAGGCTGTCCTCACCTTTCTTCATTTCTAAAGAAAAACCAAGGAAGATCTGAAATATCAAATAAAAATTATCTAATAAACAAATACTTTCATAAAGAAAAATTTTCATTTATTCTATATATACATACTAACAGAGTATACATAGTTCCTCATTCTGCTATACGTATATATGTAAGAGGAGTAATGCATGCTATGGGCTGAAATATAAGTTATTTCTGCTTTATACTTACATGTTTTCTTGTTATAGATTATTTTTTCTTGTCTCAAATAAGAAATGATTTTGAAAATCTGATTTGTCATAAGTGTTGTATTTTTTGTATTCAATATTATCTTGCAAGATGCCTGGTAAGTGCTCAGCATGGTTTTCAATAAATATTAAATTATAGTCCCTTACCTCTTAATCCTATTGTGTATTGTTTGATGAAATTCTAAGGTTGTAGCATTTTTTTATTTCTAAAATGGTGATGGTACAATAGAAAGAAAAGAAAAAAATGATTTCCTTTACATGAAAATAGGAATTATAGCTAACATGTTCACATGGAGATACATCTGTTTCCCAGATTTCTTGCATTAACCCTTTGAATCCTGAACATTGTGCAAAATACGACACAACCAATATTTCAGCCCTCCATGGTCCTCTTATAGAATGGGTCTGGTTGGCTACTTAGTAATTTTGCTAAGTCATGGTCCAAAGGTTAATCCTATAATTGTTCATATTGGCTTTAAAACAGATACTAAACACTTTACCATAACAAGAAACAGACTATTATATAACAGGTTGTAGTTCTTTTAGACTATTATATCTTTTCTATCTGTTGCTTTATTTAACTCCACTCAAAATTATAGTATTATTTGACTATACAAATAACAATGGTTGCTACTTTTGCTAAATATTTTGTTGGGAAAAACTATTTTACATAACTGAATCTATCTTTAATTAAAAAAAGAGAAAAAGGATTTGATTGGCCAATTTTTTTTTCTTTAAATTTCTGATATCCTCTAATCATTTACAAGACATCTTTTATGGTGGTACAGTAGAAAAGGATCAAATAAAATTGGTTTATATAATGTGGGGAGGAGGGGAATAAATTCAACTCTTTTAGAAAAGTTAAACTTTTTGAAAAGAAAAAGAAAAAAAAAATTTTTCTTTAATTTTTCCCATCTTGCATTGTTGCATGGTTTTCATTTTATTGATCAAATAATTTGATTTTGCTTGGTTAGTTAAAAAAAGGTTGAAAAGATATTTTTCACTCAGTATTTGGAACATTGTTGGTGAAAAAAAAGTTGCCAAAAGATAAGTGTTTAATTATTTTTAGTCACTACTTGAAAAAATCACTCGCAAATGCAAGTGATTCACTCATATTGTAGGGCCCTGTGTATGTACATGCAAATGAACCTGCTATATATTGCCCTTACTTATATGTGGTCATCCACTTCTTACCACTCTAGATTTACTGTATGTCTATATTGTATATGATATAACATGTTTATAAAAACAATTTTTTAAATTATTTTGAAGTACTTATTTTGCATCTATTCAAAATGGTAGCAAATCAGTGTTTTGGGGTTAATCTTTGAAGTGAAAGGTCCTCTTAGATTTAAAAAAAATGTGTGATGTCTACCGAGAAGATTATTTTAGCAGTAATTTTTTGTAAATACAGAATTATTCAAAAAGTGTAAAGTAAAATTCCAGGAGAAAACAGACCAAGCAAGTTCTCAATGGTTAGGACAGTTGAAATATTTAATGCTAAATGTATATGTTTAAATTAATAAAAATTATATTGAAAAAAAAATTGTAAAACATTTTACCCCAAGAAAATATGATTGATTTTAGTGCATAAGTTATTTATTAATTGGCTCTTGTATAACTATTTAATACTCTATTATGATCCACAAGAGAAGTTTTATGTGGATACTTAGTAGTACTATAAAAATAATAAGCCAGAAAAGAATCTTACACTAACTTTACAATCTCTACAAAAAAATGTTTTATGTCTATACAATACAAATGGCTGAAAGATGACTTTCTTGATCTTTTGTTAAATCTATTTGATTGAAGAAGCTACAACCAAAAAATAACCACTATTTATTTAATGAATATCTTGATGATATGTTTTAGGCAGGAAAATCAATTCAAATCTCAATAGTGTATTTTTAATGTAAAACAAAAATGCTACAACCTTATCAACCAAGTATTTTTTATGTTATTGTTTATGAATTTTGTATTGTTTGTTTGAAGTATTTTTTATGAACATTTGGAAATATTTTCTCCTATTGTTTAATTTTTATTAAGCAAAAACTCCAAATCTTAATAATTAAAACTTGAATCCAGTCACATTCAACAAACATGAACTCATACAATCTTTCTTGTTCTTTGAAACTAATTTTCTTTTAAACCAACAATACCACATTTCTGGACTATGAAGTAATGAAAATAAGTAGTGTAAAACATTTCCATCGCTGAAACCTTGTAAAGAAAGTAAAGAATATTTAGCCATTCTGAAATCAATGGATTTTAATATTGGTTTTGATTGATGTTTATAAAATATAGCTTTTTATAAATGTTTAATTCAATGTTGATCTTAAATTATTTTCTTTCCATCAATACTTTATGTCATATTAAAGTGTTCATTTATTTTTTGACACTATGAATAGATTTTTACAATGATATTACAAAGAACATGGACTCATTCAAAAATTTCAAGGGTCAGAGTCAAAAAGAAATCTTTACCTGTTTAATTCCATGAATAATCTTAAAATAATAAGAGTTTTAAATATGATTAAAGGTTAAATATATCTTTGCCTGAGTTATCACCAAGCATCCTAATCTCCAGCAAAACTGACAACACTTTTTGAAGGTGTATGAGACAGGACAGATCTCTGTATTAAAATACTTAATAATAGCACACTCTTTATGATATTTTAATCTATAATTTTGGGCATAATGTTCCACAAAAAAATGATAAAAATGGTGTACAAGGAATTTAGTTAAAGAATAAAATCAAATGAGTATAATTACCTATGAATGACAGCATATTAATTCTGGATTTAATAATTTAAGAATCTTTTATCAACACTCTTTTTTTTAATTTTCAATAACAATGCTTTTTCTTCAGATTTAAATATATTCCCATTGTATAATGGACATGTTTGTATTTTTGTTCTTTTCAAGCAGACAACTTACATGTTGTTAAAAGATATCTTGTTTTTTAAAATTTTGATTAATAAATCTAACTAAATGTTGGAAGGGAAGTATTGAAAAAACAATTATTATCATCAATATTGTTATAATAATAATAGTCCTTACAATTGTTTCTTACTGTAATTAGCACATAACCCTTAAATAATCCCTGAATACATTATGTATATATTTTATTGACTGATCAAGTTGTGACCAAAGTCTACTGATTTCTGTGTTAAAATTATTTATAGAATCTTTGCATTAAACTCCTTCATAATACAATATATCCAAATTATTATGTAAAGCATTGTGTCTCCATTCCTCAGTTTCAGCATGTATTATCCAAAATATATATCGCTTTATATAATTATTTTGTGAACCCTTAATTATGTAGACAAAAGTGTTTGATTTATATTATATATGGATTTGTAGCTCAAATAATTTCTTTTTTTTTAGTTTTTGTTAGGTTTAGAATTTAGAATGCACAATGACCTATTTCCAAAAGAGAGATTCATATTATGTCTATTCCAGTATTTCTTGATACTCAAAATATAAATAAGAACAATATGGACTGGGATGAGAATTTTCCTGTGATCCATGGATTCTGGCATTGTTCAAGAGCTTTTTAGCTTCTTTGTTTTAACTGTCCCGAGTAAATGCACAAAAGTAGAGGATTTTGTTGAAAATGCTAGAGAAAAATAGAATCTATGTTATCTTTAGATCTGATCCAAACCATGAAATGTTAACAAGATGCTGTTATCTCGGAGATTGAGTTAAGCAATTCATATCATTATTTTTCGAAATCCTTGAGATGAGGTATGATGAATTCTAAAAGTACTAGACTATTTTCCTCATCTATAATATTCTCTCTTTCACGACGTTTCAGCCAAATCATCAAATAAACAAATCTTCCATTAAAAAAATAAAAATAAAACCAACACTAAATTTCAAAAGATAGATAAAACAAGATAGATCTAAAAACAATATGAGTCAATTTAGAACACCTGAGGAAGGCCGAAGGGCAATTTATCTGAAACATTGTGAGCGAGTGAATATTATAGATGAGGAAAATAGTCCGATTAGTACTTTTAGAATTAATATCATTTAAATTAGAAAAATCTATAACTGTTTCAATCATTCTTTGATTCATGCCATCTTTCAGAATAAGTTTTCAACCTTTTGCTTCACCTTTAACCTTTTATATTATTTTGATAATTTGTTTTATTGTTTTTTTATTTTGATTTATTTCAGATGAATGGATTGGAGTGAGTTGCTGACTTGAGCAAACACAACGGAACAGACTTTTCTCATTTTTTTTTTCTATTCTTTTCTTTTCTTTCTTTCTTTCTCTGTTTCTTTCTCTTTCTAGTTTTCTTTATATATAGAACTATACAGATATATACTAGATTTATGTATGTATATATGCATGTAGATATCTTTCATATTCTTTTATTGGATATTTTTTCTTTTTTCTTTGCCCACTTTTTTATATTTTTTCTTTTCTTTTATTCCTTAAAGAAATAACATTTTTAGGTTTCTTTCTTCCTTTCTTTTAAGTTTTTTTTTTTAAATCTTTTTTACTTCTTGTTCTTCTACTTCTTTTTTCTTTTCCTTCTACTTCTTTGTCTTCTATTTCTTCTTTCCTCTTTTTTTTTGTTTGCTCTGTTTTTTTGTCTTCTTCTTCTTCTTCTTCTTCTTCTCCCTTTTCTTCCTAATTATATTCTAAAACTAACCCCCTCACTCTTCCTTGTTTTGCCAAGAATCAATTCTCACCTCTTCACTAAAAAAAAAAAAAAAAAAATCCTAAAAAAAAAATATCCTAACCCTAACCTTTCACACTGACCAACCATTTCACTGCTGCAGTCAACCCTTCTTGCTTTTCTTCTTCTTTTTCTTCTTCACCCCTGGTCAGTTTTCGGGCTTTGCTTTCATTCCAAAATATCTCCCTGTCTTTCTTTCTTTCTTTCTTTCTTTCTTTGTTCCTTAGCCCCATCATTCCAAAACCCCATTTCCCTAACTCCTGCCAATGTAGCTTTTGCACAAAATTCAAATGCTTCAAAACTGATTTCACATGGCTACACTGACGAACAGAAATAGAAAAAGGTCAACTCACAGTCCCAACTTCATAACAATTAAACCTTATTTTTTCTGCTTGCTATGGTGTTTATCTATATAAGAACCCCTGCTCAAATATACAAACTTATAGTGTACGTTATTTGTCTTAATAATAAAAACATATGCCCACTACTTTTAGGTTTAAATCAGAAAAACAAACTAATAATCAATAAGAGTAAGATTTGTTTATATACATTTTCAACAGATATAGTGAACTAAGATAATATTGTTGAGTGAATATCATTTTCATAAATATTAATTGTTCTTAGCTTACTCTATGTAACTAACATTTATACATATTTAAGTATTTTGTTCATTTTGCAGAATATTTCCATGCTACATATTATTGTTATAAATCATTATTATAATTATACATACAATTACTAATTACTGAATTATTATTCCAGATACCTGTTTTAGAAAACTTTATATAGCCTTTAAGATTGTTCATTACTAGCTACAAAAAGTGTATGTGTGTACAACTATATATTTCCTAAAATGAAGTATTTTATAACCTGTCTGTTTTTATATATGTGTGTGTGTGTATATATATATATATATATATATATATATATATAGACAGACAGGTTATATATATATATATTTATATATCTATGAATATTGAGTAGGTCTTGCTCGAGCTTACTATGTATTATGTTTAAAATTTA
The DNA here is from genome assembly GCA_036873565.1 of Xipholeptos notoides. Lineage (NCBI taxonomy): Eukaryota > Metazoa > Mollusca > Cephalopoda > Idiosepiidae > Xipholeptos > Xipholeptos notoides. Next base: position 7,691 of record JAYKTE010015904.1, read on the forward strand.
AAAAAATTTTTTTGGTTGAGGATTTTTTCCAATTGATAGAATTACAGAAGTTCAATTTTGGAGTTTTTGTATTTTTGCAAGAAAAACTGATTTCAGAATCAAGAATATGGGTAATTGATTTTAGAATTTAGAACCTGGGTAATTTGATAAAATATATTTTAAAGATTTTAAAATTGTACCCTTATCCATATAAATATATATTTACCTAGTTTTAAATGACTCACATTTATTACAAATTATTTTCTCTTGCTTTATCTTAAATAATTGTTCATTTTTCAACTAATAAATCATCTTGATATTTTAAACATTTCAATTTTAATTTTTTTTAAATTTTTTTAACCAAAATGGATAGCATTTTAATTTTAAAAATCTTTATACTTCTGTTCGTATTATTTTAACAAAATCTTAACTTTTACTTTTATTGTTAAAAATATTCCCATTTATATCTTTAATGTCTCCTTTACTTATATTTCTAATATTTTTATTGACTGTATAAATATTTGATTCAATATAAATTATAGAGATTTTACTTTGAAAAAGAAATGTTGATTTAATTCTTATCTTCGCAATATATGCAGAAGAATAAGAAAATAAGCTTGTGTCAATACAATTCTTGCTTTGTTGCAATCACAAAACTATTTTTTTTAAATTAGTCTTCCTTGATAAAATGTGTTGAATTATTTTTCCCACAATTGATATGTAAAAAAACATTTTATAAGAACTCATTTGTTTTTTTAATTGTATTTGTTAAGTATAGGATTTTAACAAATGAATTTGAAATTCTGTTCTGCTTTCTAATTTTCTGGCTTTATTAATTAATAAATATTTCAAATTACTTAGTTATAATTTTGAAATAATTAAAGCCACTTTATAGATTATGCTTTCTTTAATAAATTTTTCTTGCTGTAGTTAAATATGTAATTGATGCTTTACTATATTCAATTTGTATAGTTATATAAGAAAAATGAATCACATGTAAATTATATATGCACATACTAAATAGCATTTAGTTTTCACTTTTGTATCAAATTTCTTTCTTTAACTAGTCCTTAGATTTTGTAATTTCTTTTTAGGGTTCAGTACAAAATTTTAGCAGTTGGGCAACTTTTTATAGAAATATGTTTTGCATTTTCTGCAGCAGTGGTTGTTCAGTTTACCTTAAAAATGAACTTCAAAATGAGAAATACATTTTTTAAGTTTACACTTTCTCTGCTTTATATAGCATACATTTACGTTAATATATAATCAAAATGAATTCAATTTTTGTTTAATTTTAGAAATATTTGTATTATGAAGAATTTTTTTCTGTTTGTATGAGAAATTTTTTTTATTATTGGAATGACCATGTGGGTTTTCTGTTTAGTCGGTGTAGCCCGTCCAAGTGGTGAAGAGTTATGACCACTCCTTGTGTATGTCAAATGTTGTGTCACATGTTGTGTCATGTTGTCTGCTTTTGGATTCCTGACCATCCTAAGCAACCACAACATAAAAAAGTTTTGAAGTCCAAAAAAAAAACCCAAAAATTATTTTAAAAAAGACGGGGAAGGGGAGATAACTCCAAACGATTCAAAATGGTTTGACTCATGATATTGCAACCCGATCTAAAATGACCAGGAAATAGAATAATTTTAAAAGCTCAAGCATTGTGTATTTAAAATAAAATTTTTTAAATTTAATGAAAAATTTTAAAGAAAGAGCATATCTTATCTTTGAAGATAAGAAGAGGAAGAGAAATTGATAATTTTTCAATTAAGAAAAAATAATAAATTGTGCAAATAAAGTTTAAAAATTTTGTCTGAATGCTTGTTTTATTACTAATTTTAAGTTTTTTGTTTGTTTTTTCTGTATATAATTGGTTTATTTTTATTGTTTTTATTGTTGTTTTATTGTTAGCTGTAGTTTGTAATTTCACCATTGTTCTTATTTGTTATTACTGATATGTTTGTCATAGAAATTTTTCTTTAAATTCACTTCTTTTTGTTTTTGCCTGTTGAGATTCCCTTTTCTTTAAGACGGATTTCATGCCTGTTCTACAGAAAAAGAATAAATAATTATTGAATGTTTCCATATATTGTTAATGCAGACATTAAAAGTCATTTAGTTTGAATATCCTAATCATTTTTTTCAATTAGCAAATAATTAATCATGGCCTTTAATCATTTACCTCTTCCTCATTTTGTAAAGTAACAATTAAGAATGAAAATAACTTTTTGGGGGAAACAGAAATTTTATTCTAATTATAATAATTGAAGAGAAACTAATGCTCTGCTGATTCTCATTGAGATTTTATTTGAAAACTTGAATGCTTAACAGTCCACAGATTATCTAACATTTCAGACATTTTAAAACTACTATAAGATAAATGTTTTGAAAATATTTGGTACTCTTTAGGGACTTTTATGTGATTTAATATTTCTGTTTGGTTAAAAATTGCTAGGTCACTCTGTTAGCAGTTTTAAATTTTCTTTAATTCCCATCCCCACCAAAAGAATAGTCAAGTCCATCTTTATAGAAAAAGGAATCTCTATACATGTTTTTAAAATAAATGTTGTCTATGTGAGCAATATTTTGCTTAGAATCTTACAAATTTTAATTTAAAATAGATGATTTTCTTTAAAAAGAATTTCATTTTTTTACATTCTATTTCAACTTAACCTTTGCTTTTAATCAATATCTAAAATTTCTTTTTTAAACTATTATTAGAACCTACTTAAAAAAAAGTTCTACTAATATTGCATTGTTGCCTCTCTTTGATTCATTCGTCCATGTAGATATAAAGATTTTGATTATCTTTTTAAAAACTTATTTCATATAATTTCTAGTTTTTTCATTTTAAATAAATGTCTGTGCTCTTAGATTTAGATAAAATTCCAATTTTAATTTTTGAAATTTGTCAAAAATCTTTTAAAAGATCCTCACTGGAAAATAATTTCCAAGATGATGATTCTTAATTTTGATGAATTTGCATGGACATCACTGCTATTATCAGCATTTAATAACTGTTTGTTTTAATCTAATGAGTGCATATGTAAGAAACTGATAGTCATTAAATGCCATTGATGTCCACATCCATATTAATCACTATTAAAAATAAACATGCTCTATCACTAATACTGAGAACTTTACAATTAGTTATAAATATTGTGAATATAGCAAAAACTATTTGATTAATGCACAGGCAAAAAACTGACAGTCACTAAAGGTTGTTGATTCCATGTCTACACTGATCAAATACACATACTGATATTGAGCATTTTAACTACAAAATATAGCTAACAATTCTTATGTATATATATATATATACAAAGTGTAACCCAGATATAAGAGACGCAGGTATAAGAGAAACCCTGGTAAAGAGAAATTTTTCTCTAGTCCCAAAATTAGAGCCCGTGTCGAATTTATATACAAATTAGAAACGGATATAAGAGAAACCCGGATACAAGAGACTTCTTCTCCGGCCCCGATAACTCTCTTATATTCGGGTTACACTGTATATATATATATATATAAATATACCTACACACACACACACACACATAGGATTTTCTTAATTAAATCCAACTGTGGTACAGTTTAAATGATCAAACATATTTTATATCCAACACAAAATATCTGCATTCAATTGGTCTCCTTTGGTGATATTGAAAGAAAAGGGAAGGAAGGGTGGTTTGTGGTTACTTTAGCAGTCAGTAATAATATAATCCTTTTACTTAGCAACATTTAAGTCAGTTAATATTTAAGGATTTCAATTATAACTTGTATAGAAAGAAGATTTTTCAGCTTTGATTTTTCAACTTGATTTTATTGAAAAAACAATATTTCTAGAATATAAAACAGTGCCAAAAATGTTATCAGTTTTTCAAAATAAAATTATATGAAATAAGCAGTTAGCTTGGATGAACCTTCAACATAAACTTGTTTTTACTGATCAACCTTTTTATTTGAAATATTCATTTAAGTTGCATTCTATGACAAAGTTAATACTCCTTTAACTGATGATTATAAGATATAAAAACTTGTGGCTAAATCATGTTTTAGTATCACAAGGTATTTCAATAAAACCAAGTTAACTCTTATTTAAACTTACAAAATTTCATGGTGTTTGTTAATAAAAAAAATTCTTATTACAAATGATTTTCATTTTTAATAATTGATCTATTGAGAAATGGGAAATGATCAACTTGCTGCTCTACGGTTTTTGATTTATCTAGAATATTCAATCAACATTGAGATCCATCTATTCCTTTATTTAAAAAAGCTTTCCAAGATTACTTAGTAGAATGTTGTTCAATATATTCAATTTACACTCATGGGCACACTGAGCCACCAGTCAATCGAACCTGCAAAGAGGCCCACCTGGTTGCCAATAAAATTATCAAAGATGTCCTTGTTATACACTCTAATACATGCATTTTGACTCAGGTCACTCCACTTTGCCTGCACATCATAATGTGTGTTAATAGCCATAGCTAGCTACCAGACATAGTAAAGCCAATAAGCGCAGATCACCTGCTACACAGCCTCTACATGTGGCATTTAAATGTAAAAAATAGGGGGAGGGAAGGGAACCATTGTATTTTCTGCCCGAGGCCCCATAACACTCTCAGTCCGCACCGGTTGACACTTATATTTTGTTTAAATGAAATCCACTAAATATTACTGACTTTAGTACTGGTCAAGCTTCACTTATTAATTAGAGTGTAGGACAGTAAATGAATTTACCTACGGTACACAGACAATTTTTTTTTTTTATCTTTAACTTTTAAAAGAAATTGCTAAATGCAATTTTCTGCAGTTGACATTATCTGACACCAATCTAAAACAAAGATTAATTCTGATAACTAGGAAAAAAAAGAATATATATATTTTTTTAAATACATACACACACAAACACACATATATATCAGTGTACATGTATGTAAATATGTATCTACACATGTCTCTCTCTATATATATGTATATTGGTGTATATGCATATAAATATGTATATACATGTCTATGTATATATATTGGTGTACATGTGTGTAAATATATATTTATATACACATGCCTATATATGTATATTGGTGCATATACATTTGTATATACATGTTTATATATGTATATTGGTTGACATGTATGCAAATATATATGTATATATACATGTCTATGTGTATTGGTGTACATGTGTGTAAATATATATTTATATACACATGTTTATATATGTATATTGGTATATATACATTTAAATATGTATATACATGTTTATATATGTATATTGGTTGACATGTATGCAAATATGTATATATACATGTCTATGGATGTATATTGGTGTACATGTGTGCAAATATATGTATACACATGTCAATATATGTATATTGGTTTACATGTATGTAAATATATATGTATACGTGTCTATGTATGTATATTGGTGTATATGTGTGTAAATATATGTATACACATGTCTATATATGTATATTGGTTTACATGTATGTAAATATATATGCATAAACACATGTATGCACATGTCTTTCTAAAAAGCACCATGGGTTTAAGGTTTTTGTAGCCAGAGTGCTGAAATTTCTGGGTTTAAAAGAAAGTGCTTTCAGGGTTGCCATTATTTTTAATCTTATGTTATATATATTTCTTCAGAAATGATCCCTTCTTCTGATCATTGAGTATTTTAATGTGATGTCCAGGGATGACTATCCAATGATCAGTCCTACCTGACCCTATCGAACAATTATTGAAAGAGATCTAATTTTTTTTTTAGTGGGGAAAATATTTTATTTCCTTTTTTTTTTATCTGTGTATAGTGATCATTTCACTTTTTTAATAGATACATTTTAGGAGTTCATTTCTTACTAGGTTCATAGTTTCAATAGATATCTGGAATATATATTTCTGTAGACTTTTGAAAGAATATTAATGGAGATACCAAATCTGTGTGCATATCATACATATATGCACAATAAGTTTGAAAAAATATATATATATAGTTAATTATCGTTGGAACTAATAAACAGGAAGACAACGAATGTTGAAGGATGTTAAGTAAAATAAGTTTCAGGGAAATTCAAAGAACAAGAAACCTATTGTGTTCATAATTTCAAATTAAAAAAAAAGTGGGGATTTAACTAAAAAAAGAATTAGTTCAAGTAATAACATTTATTAATAATTTAATTATTTATCTGTTTAAAGTAAGATTGTTTTTAGCTAAAAGTATCATACTTGGAACATATATGTATATGTAAGACTTTTTTTGCACAATAGCTACCTATAGAACCTGTTACCTGTCTTCTGTATCGTCCCACATAATATCATCGCTACCAGCTCAGAGTAAAGCTACTCTCTGTAAGAGTAACTGTGCAATGAAAAGATTAGAATGAATTAAAGGTTATGCTGTTATCAACTATTATAACCAAAGCTGGCAGTGAGAAGGACAGGCCAAAAATGACTGTCAGTCCTTCTCTACAACACAATTTTGTTATGAGCTGCATGACACTAGTATAACTTGATTTTAAGCATCATTCATAAATTTAGATGAATGCCTTAAAAAGATAAAAAAATAATGAGCTTCTCTTTTTACACTACTCTACAATTTTACAGAAATATTCCTAGGTTACACGGGAAGTCGATTTGGCCGAGTGGATAGGCAGTTGGTCTTCGGAATCGTAGTACGCGAGTTCGAATCCCAGTCCTTCCGTTTGCGTTCATATTCGGACTAATACTTTTGGGAAAGGTATGACTCCCCACTTTCCCTCCAGCTATGGGTTAAATAGTGCATACAGTGTTATTTAAAAAAATATTTTTTAAAAAAGTATGAACAAAAAAAAACGTTTATCAAAAATGATTGTTCTCGGCATTAAATAACCTAAAAAGGTTGATATGCCGTACAACACAAAAAAGAATCTCTAAAATTCTCTATTTATAACAAAACCAGCGAGAAATAAAGATCTCATTTTGTCTCATTCAAGTCACTCGTTCCCACATTGAACGACGACCAGGGAATTTGATCGCTACAAATCACTGACTTTTGCTTGGTTCAATTTTTTTTTTTTTTTTTTTTTTTCTTTTTCTTTTTCTTTTTCTTTTTTCTTTTTTCTTTTTTCTTTTTTCTTTTTTCTTTTTTTCTTTTTATTTTTCGTTTTTTTCTTTTTTTTTCTTTTTTTTTTTCGTTTTTTCCTTCTTTTCTTTTTTCTTTTTTTTTCTATTTCTTCTTTTTATTTTTTTTTTTCGTTTTTTCTTTATTCTTTTTCTTTTTTTCTTTTTTTCTTTCGTTTTTCTTTTCTTTCGTTTTTCTTTTCTTTTTTCTTCGTTTTTTTCTTTTTTATTCTTTTTCTTTTTTTTCCTTTTTTTTTCTTTTTTCTTTCTCTTTTCTCGTTTTTCTTTTTCTTTTTTCTTCGTTTTTTCTTTTTTCTTTTCTTTCTTTTTTGCTTTTCCTTTTTTCCGTTTTATTCTTTATTCTTTTTCTTTATTCTTTTTCTTTTTTTCCCTTTTCTCTTTTTCTTTTATTTTGTTTTCTTTTTTTCTTTTTTCCTTTTTTCTTTTTTTTTTCTTTTGTCTTTTTCCTTTTTTCTTTTTTCTTTTTTTTTCTCTTTCTTATTCTTTTTTTTGTTTCGCTCCATAAATACCGAAAAAGTTCTCGAGAAATGAATCTCTAATGATTTTATGACATTAACACACTCACATTCACACGCAATACGAAGCAAGCAAGGTGGAGTGTTGGTTGTTCACCGCCAGACTTGAACATGTCTTCTTGCACTGAAATATAATACGAGAACACAGCCAGTGTTTGACAACTGTTTTAAACTTGCAGTTTTCAACTACGTGTTGTCATCTGCTAATATGAAAATGGCCTAATACACATACGCACTTATATATGTATATATATATATATCAAACAAGATACATTGAACTCAATTGATGTCTTCAACTTGAGGTCTTTTAGAAGAATCCCTTCTATTTTTCTGACCATCTGCTTGGTGTTAGGGGTCAGGGTTTTAATCAGCCGCACATGGTTCTGGAGGACCCAAGCGCTTACTCGCGAGCGGGTGATTAGATGTGAAGCGGGTAGAGAACTGGACTGACAACAAATCGGTACGTGTTCAATCCCGACTAGCGCTAGTGGACTCGTGTTT
>JAYKTE010016015.1:0-15809 GCA_036873565.1 Xipholeptos notoides
AACACCCTTTTTATATATATATATATATATATATATATATATATATAGAAAAAAAGTAAAGCTACTTAAAAGTTTTTAAAATATTGAGAAACAAAAAAACTCCATTCTACAAGCAAGAATATTAGTTTTTCTTTAAAGATATTAAATTTAACTATAATGAGTTTGAATTCATGATTTTTGTCACAAAAAATTATTTTGAAAATCTAAATGTTTGATCACCCAAGTAAAACCAATAAAAGGAAGATATAATCTCAAGAATTGTGTAATCTTGGATTTAATTAAATGCTTTTTTTTTTAATAATAGATTTGAAAAAAATGACGATATGTATTGGCCACTTCAGACTGAGCCATTCATATAGATTGAAGAAAGAATCCCCTCTCTAATGTTCATGTGGAAAATTGTATCCAGTGAAATATATCTTGATGGAGTGCCAAAGACTTAAACATTTACATAAAAAATGCTACAGTGTTTACAGAAAAAAAACCTGTTCAGTAGATTGAACTCTAGAAATTCTTAATTTCCTGAACAGAACAGGTCTCTTACCAAAGTTATAAATCTACACCCATATCAAAATCAAATACAAACTTGTAGCTATAAGTACTTCTCAAAAAAGAGGTCAAAGCTGTATGACAGGCTGTAAAACCAAACCAAACCATCTCTATTCTTTTACTAATCTGTTCAATAGAGGTAAAGAGGCTTTAGCTGTTTTTGCCATTGTGCTAATGTATGGACGCTTTTTTAAAAAAATTTCTTTCTCATTCAAATACTCAAATTATTATTTAGTATTTTTCACATTTAGCATTAGTAATTTCTGTTTCATTTATAAAAAATATGTTGTTTGTTATTTTCTAATTTGTCATTTGAAATCCAAATTTCCTTAATTTTTGATTTTTCTTCTCATTTTGATGTAGATTTTCCGAGAAGCTAAACGAACCAGCCCAAGCATTTTGTATCTTCCTCATGTTAACCACTTATGGAGTGTTGCTGGTGAAACTTTAAAAGCTACTTTTCTTACTATGGTTGACGATTTGGATCCCTCTTCTCCAATTCTTATTCTTGCAACAAGTGAAATTCCATATGATTTTCTTGAAGATGATGTAAGTTTGTCTTTCCTTTTAAAAAGATTATCTTGACATTTAACAATTTTGACAGTTAATAGTTTTAGATATGTTGCTCAGCAATCATAACCTGTTTTATTATTTACAATCATCTGGAGATTGCAAGTTCAATCCTGATTTTGTTAAGAGTAAGTAAGAATGCTTTTAAAGAATAAGATGAGTTTCAGGCTGAATATTCAGAGCAACAATAAAAATCTGATTTGCTTTGAAAATGACTAAATTTGATTGATTTTTTTTTTATTTTTATCTGTTAGAATCCTTTGCATATTTACTTGATGGGGGTTTCTGAAATGAAAACAATCCATTGCATCAATCAAATCATTTCCACAAAACTTTTCACTTTAACAAGATTCTTGAAATTAATAAGTAACACTTAAAAAACTTATAGGAAGGCGTATCAAGTTGTTGTGTATTGGTCAATAGAAATAAGTACTCAAGTCTAAACATTTTCATGATTTTATTTTTATACTTTTTAAAATTTTTATAAAACTAAACTTTAAATTTATTTTTTATATATTTCTTTTTTTTTCTTTTTAGTTGCGAGAACTTTTTGATGATTTGGCTTCAGAGGTGTTGCACATGAGTAACCCTAATGAAAAAGAGCGTAGACAGTTTTTCTGTGATTTGTTACTTAACCAAGCCACTAAACCACCAGTGCATAAAAGAAAGAAATGTAAGAATTATTTTGATTTTTTTTTTTCTCAAGATCTGAGAAATATTCAAGAGTTGGATTAATTATGTTTTCTAAAAAAATTTTAGAATGTCATTTTTGCACATATTTCTAATTTTTTAAAGTACAATTAAAAAAAAACAAATTATTTTAATTTTATTTATAATAAATCGTATTTTAAAATTTGTATCTTCAACTTGATAAATTCAAGTCTCTTAAATTCTTGCTTCAGTTGTTCAATTAAAATGTATTTTGGTTAAAAGAATAACAAATTCGAAGTTTAATTTGTCTATGATTGATTTATTGATTGATTTTAATTTCATATTATTTTTGAATAAATATTTTATAGTTTAATTCACTATTTTTTAGAAGTATTTCTAAATTCCTAATTCAAGTATATGTCATTTGGTTTTTTGGAATCGTTGGGATGAGGCTTGATAATTTACAGAACTATTTTTCAGGCTGTTGTTGTCCTCATCCATATCGTTGTTATCTTCACAAAGCTTCAACCGTCTTCAGGTGTTCGAACTCTAGAACCTTCATGTCATAATTGGGAGTCACAGAATTTCAAACTTAACCCTTAATTCAAACCACGGAGTAGCCTGTTCTCATTTTGTTAACCATGACCGAGTAGAATGTTGAATCCTTGGAATCTTGGTGACTACTGCCTTTGGGTGGGATTGAGAATTAGCCTTCAGCTGATGCTCACTTTGAACTGCTAGTGTTGAATCTTTGGAATCTTGGTGATTACTACCTTTAGGTGGGATTGAAACTTTCGCCTTCAGCTGATGCTCACTTTGAACTACTACCCCTATGGTTTGAATAAAGGGTTAAGTTTGAAATTCTGTGACTACCGATTATGACAAGAAGGTTCCAGAGTTTGATCACCTGAAAACGGCTGAAGGGTTCATTGGGTGAAATGTTCTGAAAGTAACGTTGATAAGGATGAGGACAACAGTCCGAAAAATAATTACACAAAGTATATGTCATTTATTTTCAATTGAAACTCAATCATTGTTTAAAATCTTTTTGAAAAATCTAATTGTTATGAATATTAAATTGTTTTTTATTTAAAAGCGAGAGTTTTAGAGAAACTGCCACCGGCTCCACCTCCACCCCCACGTAAGTTGACGGATGCTGAATTAATGAAACTAAAAGTTCATGAAGAATCAACATTAAGGGAATTGAGATTATTCCTTCGAGAAATTTGGAACAAGCTGGCAAAATGTCGTAAATTTGGAATATTCATGCGACCTGTTGATATAGAAGATGTAAGTAACAAATTAGATTTGTGTTATTAAAGCTTTCCAAGAAAAGCCTGATTTTATTTCATTTAATTTTTTTTTTAATCATTAAATCTTATTTATTTTGATTTAAAAAATTGATCATTCTTCTTCGAGAAATATCAAATACTAATGTATATGCCTGTGAAAAATAAGTTTTGCCTTTCAATATTGCATTCTTTTAGGTTTTTTTCATATACAAACTAATTAAATCACGTGTGCATACCCATTAAAAATAACTGGTTTTGAAAACAATAAATTTTACCTTTTAAATATTGCATTTTTTTCTCCACATATAATTAATTTCAAACTAGATATTATATCTTATTTCAAATAATTCTACCTACTCAGTTATTGAAAATCTGGTTTGTATGCCCAGGTTTTAATGTTCAATACCAGAAAATAAAATAAAATTCTCTACAGTACTAATGGCTCAGACGTTAGAGCATCAGCTTTTAAGATAATGAAGGCAATCTGATGGCTTGGGGTTCAAGTCCTAATGCAGGTTACACATTTTAGCTTTTAACCTTCTTAGCATGATTCGATAAATATATATGAAGAAACTCATAACGGTCTTTACTATATAGTGTAAATTATATTTAATAAAATGTACCTTTTTAAAAAAAATGTTCTTTTCATTGCTTAGGTTCCGGATTATTATGAAATTGTAAAACAGCCTATGGACCTTAATTCAATGTTAAATAAAATTGATAATGAAATGTATCAAACTGCAAAAGAATTTCTTGATGACGTTGACTTAATCTGGCGTAATGCATTGGAATATAATCCTGACAATGATCCAACTGGTAAGAAACATTTTTTTCCCTAAATTTTGTTTCCATTCTTTTTTGACATCATATTTTCCCGATTCTTTCATCTTTAGTCATAATTGGAAGTTCAGTTACTGTAAAACTGAAATAACCAATATTGTCATTAAGTTCTGATGGTAATCTATTCAATCTTTTTAGCTAGCATCAGTTTTTACCAGTCATTACTTTCTATAATTGTATGGTGCTTGGAAGAAGAGTATGTACACTACTATGTATAATGCTTGGAAGACTAGTATATCCACTGGTATGTATATCAGTTAGGATGTCATTGTTTACTGATTGAAAGTTGAAATCTTTTGCTGTGTATGAATCTAAGATTATTACTATTATGATTTACAACACATATGTAACTGACGTTTGATAGGCTACTAAATTTTCATGCAAAATAAAATAGGATTTTGAATTCCAAATTTATGAGAGCTGTTTTCTATAAATTTTTAATTCTACCAGGTACACACACACACATGTGAAGTCCTATAGAAATTAATGATATAAAGGCAATGATGCCAACTAATAATAATAATAATAGCAACCCTGTTGGTACAACTAACATGAAAACTTATCAGAATCTATTTTCCCAACTAGATCTTGTCACTAGTTTATTGAGTGGATCTTTTCTTGCTTTTAACTTATTTGAAAATAAATTTATAAAATATTAGGACTCAATCTGTACTAATAAATTTAGTAATCAATTGCTTTTTCTTACAGTCACTTTTTATCAAATTGTTCATTCTTTATCTTGGGTTTTTTCTCTTTTCACTTTTTTTCCTAACCCTTGAATTCAAAATGATAGGAGCAAATTATTTTTTAAATAGATTTTTAATTTGAATATATAAACATATAACTATGTTGGATTGTTAAAAAATATCAATGTTTTTTCTAAAAATTTAATAGTAAAGGATTAATGATAATTTTAATGGGTAAAGAGGAGTTGGTAACCAACCAACCAAAGTCAGGAGGACATTTATGATCAAAATAAATATGTTGCCATATTTAGTGACTAGTTTATGTACAAAGATTGAATTGATTATTATTATTACTACTAGTGTGTTTGCCTGTTAAAAATAACTGGTTTTAATATCCTAAAAGGTGATAAAATGGTCTAAATAAATAAATAAAAAATAGCATGAAAAAATGTATATTTGTTAGCAAGGAGTTAAGTAATGAAAATATGCAAATGAAGTTTGTTTAGTTTGGTATTTGAATTTTGTGTTGGATATAATTAGCGACAAATTTGATGACTGAATCTAACCAAGAAGAATCAGTAACAAGTTTATGATAAAATACTTTTTGAATTTCATCCTCCTTTTTTTAAACTATTAACAAAAATGTATGGAATTCTGTGAATAATTCTAAAAAATAGTAAATATAGAAAAAAAATCTGTATTGATTTATATATCTATATCTAATAATATGGTTTTATTTTCTTTTTAGGGAAAGCTATCCGTCATAGAGTATGTGCTTTAAAAGATATGGCTTACGCTTTAATTAATTCTGAACTCAATCCAGATTTTGCTCAAATGTGTCAAGATATTGTTGATTCAAGAAAGCGAAGAGGTAAGTAACTTTTTGATTTTATTATTTTTTTAATTGTTAACTATTTTCTAAGTTGATGTAAGGTTGAGTTTTTAATACAAAAACAAACAAAACAAAATGGTGTTCCATTCATTCTATATTTTATATATATTTACTTTGTTCTCATTGTTTTCCATTTTCTCTTTTCTCCATATTCTTTTAGGTGAAATACATCCCACAAAAAATATCTTCTCTATGCAACTATCACATTCGGATAGTCCTCTAAATTCTTCAACTGTAACCTCTTCTACAACCAATCAGGGGGTTATACTTCCTTCTGATTATCCAACGAGATTCAGCCGAAGAGTAAGAGGAATGGAAGCAGAGTCTCAGGCACCTCTTGAAGTTGTGGCCAAGATATTTTGTCCAACAAAATCTCCGACAAAATCCAAATATCAGTCAAAATCCATTTTTAAATCTCAGGTAACCTCAACTGCTGCAGAGGTCGAAATAGAGTGGGATGATTCAGCACAGCCTAATTTAATTCGAATGCGCAAATTGCGTGTCCGGCGTAGACGGTCACTGGCTAGCAGTCCCCATGTAAAATACGGACATGATGGAGATGATGAAGTTTCTGCTTCAGAGGAAGACTCCTGTACAAAAACTACCAAAGAAACAAATCAAATGTCTACCCAAGAAGCTTCATCTACCTCTCAAAGTAACACAAATCTAGAAATCCTTCATCTACCAGAAACTGCAGCAGTTGTTGCATCTGCATCAAATTACCCATATAGAACCACAGGCCATGATCATCATCCTTCAAATGAAGGTCAACAGATAGCACTGAATACCGCTGCCACTTCTTCCACCTCTACAACCACCGCTGCATCCTCATCATCATCTGCATCATCATCATCGTTAACAACAGCCAATACAACAGTAATTACATCACTGCCTTCTGTGTTGGTGTCATCCAATGTGTCATCCACTACTGTGCCTACCTCGATTTCCACTGCCAACACTTCAAGAAATGGTCTCGATAGTGGAATAGGAAGTGCGATAGAGAGCAATGGCGAATCTTTAGACAGCTTGGATCAGGCAAAAACAGCTGATAATGTAAGTGAATGGATTCTGGCCATGACACCAAAAATTAGTATTATATTTCATTACAGCTACTTAGCTATTATTATTATTATTAAGACTGTTGCTATTATAAAACAATTAGTATATTGATAAATGAGAATAAAGTAATATCTTTAGTAAAGAGAATCCCATTCTTGTGTGAATAGTAGAAAAAAATTAATGAATAAAGAGTTATTTTTATAATTCCATTTTATTAATCTTTTTAGTGTTTATGTGAAAGCTATCGTATTATAAAATAGACATTTAAAGCTGAACTAAAGAATATTAAAATGTCAAATCACATTAATTTCAAAATTTCAGTTCTTTACACATGCAAAAAATGATGTTTATAAGAAAAATAAAATGTATTTCAAATAGGTATTGCTACACTTGTTCACTTGCTAACTGATTAAAAACAGCACTTGTACATTAAAGTTGATTTATATTAAAAAATAAATGAACTGTAGTGTCAACAATATCCCATCTCAAGAACACTGTTTTTTTGTTTTCTTTTCCTCTCTCGCTCTCATATTCTCTGAAGTAAAGCCTTTCACACTGGGTGGACTTGTCCTGCATTGATTGATTGTTCAATTTAATGCATGTAAACAATTATAATTTCTCTCTTACTAGTCTTTAATTAAATTCATTTTGATTTGAGCATTCTATTTCCACATCGTCTAGGTCTTTTTATTATTTTTTCTTTTTTTTGTTGCAGTAGTTATTCAAAATATTTTGCTATTTTTGATAAATATCATTAACCATTTAAATTGCAAGTCTTTTTATCTTTTAATACATACTTCTATGGAATCAAGTCTTTTTCGTTCACAATTCTTACCTAAATAAGAGTTTAGAAAAATTCTTCATAAAATGTGTGTGGTGGGGGATTCATTTGAAATAAATGATCATAATAATTTAATTCTAATGATTGTGTGTTAAATGCGTGAAAAAACAAAAAAATCTTATTTGATTAGATTTTTAACAATTGTTTGCTTTTCTCTTTTTCAGATGACAGCAGTAGAACCCCAAAGTGTTTGTGAAGAACCAAATGATGAATCTGAATTAATTGAAAAAACCCGACCACTTGAAAGTCAAGAAACTGAAGGTAACATTTATTAACACCCCTCTTTTTTGTAGGACTATAAACATTTATAACATTATTAAACAATGGGTGTTTTATTTTGCTATTCAATCCTTCACATTATTAAACTTTCTTTTAGATAGTTAACATTAAAATTTAAAAAAAGATACAATAATTCAATTAAATAAGTATTGTGGATAAGTTGTCTATGGTGGTCAAAACATTACAAGAGGACGGAACAATTGTATTAAAGAAGAGAACACAAACATACATGCAGTAGTAGTACAAACAGAAGTTAGGACTGTTAACTCTTGACTTGACCCAGACTTATTTTTAGGAGAGAGAGTTTGTTATGTAAGAGAAGATAAGTCCATTAATATTATTAAATACTAAAGATGAATATAAAACTCAATTTCTAGAAAGTTGAATTTACTTCATATAGGAAGATTGTTTATACTGTGTGAAAATTTAAGTAATTTTTGACAAAAGTAAAACTAAAAAACAATGGGATTGGATTTACACCACCCTTTTCTGTTCTTCAATAGTTAGACGTTCTTATTCCCAAAAACTTTTCAGATTTGAATGTTTAATTCTTGCCATGGATTTTCATTAGGATTTAAGTTAAGATTTATTGAAAGTCATAACGTAAGTGATGAATTTAAATACATCTTACTGGAAAGTAAATGGCCTTTCTAAGCATTTCCACTAATTTGTAGATTTTTATACCAGAGCATTTTTATGCACTTTAATGGTACTCGCCAAATGACTGTCGTACATAAGAAAATACCTGCAAGAAACAGGATTAATATAATCAAAACGGAAAAATTGCGACGGATTTGAATATCATATTCTTTTTTAGTACACCCAAGAACCCCTAAAAAACAAATTAGAGTGCTTGGTTATCTGTTGCAAATTTTATATATATTTACCAAAATGTTTTTCTTCATTCACTAAATATTTTAATGAAAAGTAAATTTTTAAAAGAAAAAAAAATTAAAAATTGACTTACCGTATTTAACTGAGCAAAATAATTTTCTTTTTTAATTTTCGGGAGACCTTAACTGCAACAACCTTGAATGGAATCAATGTATAGTTTTATTATTGGAATAATAAAACTACAATGTTATTCGTTTGAAGTATTTTAGATAGTTTCTTTCTAGTTTTAGAGAATTTCTTTAAACAGCTCTCTTTAAAAAAAAAAAAATAAGTATTCTTCTATGAAACCTTTTAACTATTAAATAATTTGACTTAGCTAGTTTTATTTTTAAAAATTATAAAGTTTGACAAGACATTTTCATTCACTAAATGGGCTTTTTGTTTTTTTTCAATAAGGGATAGTCGTTGAAAAAACACACCCACTTTTTTTCTTTCTTTTTTTTTAGTTACCTGTTGGACCGATTTTTATCCTAGATTTTTTACAATTATTTTCACTTAAAAAATAAAAGTATTACAGTTGAAATAACTAAAAAAATTTAAGAGATTCATAATGAAAGAATCTTAAATCTAAGGTATTTATTCAACGATGTGATTCCGATACCCAGAAAAATACGATTCTTAGGATTAACGATTCCAAAAATTGTCCCATCTCTAATAAGTACGTTTTCAACTAACTAGTGCGGAGTGCTCTACACGGTCAACCTGACCGCTTCCCTTTGTTCTCACCTATGACGTCACACAGAGCCGCTATTATCTAACTTAATCTGCTTACTTTGGTACTGTACTACCTATTTTATCCAAGCTTTTGGCAATATTTTTACCTATTTTCATTGCATATTGGGTATTGTTCATTTCACAAATTGAATAGTGTTTACCCCGTTTTGCGTCCAGGGGAAGGGGGGGGGGACCATGCACGCGCGGCTTGTTTTTTATTGGAATAACATGATACCAATTTATATTTAGACTTAGACATATTTTTGATGATAAAAAAATTCATAAATATGTATCACATAGAAGCTAACAAAACAATTTTTACTGATGGTTTAATTTTATTAGATTGCATTAATGTTAATGAATGTTCAGGATTGTTATTTAGGTTGGGAGTGATGGTTGAGTAGATTGTTTAAGTTAACTTATTTGTAATTCTTGAATTGCAAAATATTAAATCTTTTGATTGTTTGAACTGAAGCATTCTATTTGCTAGGCTTGTATCGAGTCGTGGGATACAACAATTTTAAAAACTAGTTTCTTCATTTTTTTTTTTTCATGGATTTAAACACTTTATGGTATAGGTGTATGTAATTCAGGAATTCTACCAAAACAATTGACACCCTGTACATGTGAAATTCTGAATCTTGTTAGATGTGACAATTAGCAGAAATTTTAGAAAAAAATGAAGCTGCTGAATCTGACCATTATTTCCAAAAGATTTAACACATTTATTAAATTGATTTTTTTCTTTAATCTGCTTTTATTAGGTGATGCAACTACATTCCAGATTTCAATAACTGGAGAAGGAGAAGTAGAAGAAGAATCTATAGCAGCAAACACGAATGAAGTGGATGAAGCCAATGCTGCCTATAACAAAGAATTGATGTCTAAATTACTCGACAAAGTTGTGCATCAGACGAAAGGCTATACAGTTGAACGTCTTGAAAAACTTTATAGTATAATGAGTCAAAGTATTTATCATCATAGACTTGATTCAGACAAGTCTAGATTATGTTTAGTGAGTATCTGTTTCTCTAACTATATTCTTTTGCACATAATCATGTCAACATAACCAAGAAGCAAATAATCTATCATGGTAGTAAAGTATTCAGGTTTTTAATTTACTATTGGCAAAAAATTAAGCTTCAGGCCTCAAGGAGGAAGAAAAAACAAAAAAACAGGCAAACAAACCATTCTACCCCCTCCCGTAAGGTGCAGATTTGTGCGAATGTAATATAACAATAATGCAACCAAATTTCAGAAAGCTACGAAAAAGTAATTATGTACACACATTTTTTTTTACAGGCCGTTAAAAGTTTTTTTTTCTGTCCAATGGCAAAACAATCTAAACTTTTTTCTCTCCCCCGCCCCCTGAAAAAAAATAGGGTTAGTATCTGTTTTATTTTAAAGTACATTTTTTTTTTTTTTTGGGGGGGGGGGGGTCCTCAAATTATTTTTATTTGAAAATGTAGGAAGCTTCCTGCAGAAATAAAACATTTTTTTTTCTTATATATATCTTTAATCAGGGTTTGGTAAATTCGGCGCTAAATCAGCATAGTCAAGGTTGTTTAAATTCTTAAAATTAAGATTATTTTATTCAAAGTAAAACAAAAAAAAAAAAGGACTTGTTAAATATATTTTCTAAAAATTGATTTTAGAATTTCAAAGAAAACGTAACTAAAACTTTTCTAAGCTTGTAACTTTTTTTTCTCTTTTAAACATGGAAAATATATTATGAATTAATCTTATTTTCTTTAAGTTAATTATTTTATAGTTATGTGCAACAGTTCACCCTTCAGGAAATTTATGACGGGGCATGTGACGCACACACATGATAAACTTTGATCATCTTGCGCACCCTGTCACATAAAACAAAACGCCGGTGGTGAAATTAGACAAAGTCAATTCTATTTTTTAACTTGATGTTTTTATTTTCTGTTTCAAAACATTTGTGTCGAATGGAGAGATAACCATGGCAGTCATTAGTCCAAAAGTAGGACTTAAAAATTTCATCGTTTTGTAGGCCAGGCCCCAATATGGGCACTGGGCTGCAGACCCAGTGAATTTGAATTCTAATTCTTTTATTCTCAGTTCCCAGCTATTTTTATAAACTATCCAATATTTTTTTACTCTGCCTCTTAATTTCAATATGCATATTAGGCCTGATCACCCAGATCCTTACACTAGCTTTGAGATTTGCCCGATGTCCTGGCTTAGGTGCCAATTGTTGGCAAAACCACTTGAGGCTGTCTGGGATTTCTGTCAATGAAAATAATAATTGTGGATTTTTCATATATAATATATATTAGTTACCAATAAACATTGACACTATTTTAATTCAATTAGTTGACCCTAACACTACAATTACCTGACAACTTTGTTGTTACAAATTATAGTTGATTTTAGCTCAACTTTAAAAAATATTTTTCAAGTTTATAATCTTTAATAATTTAATTAGAAAATAATTAAGCAAAAAGTTTTGCGAAAACATAATTTTCCTTAACAGTTGAGTGATATAAATATTATGTTTGACAAAAAGTCAGTTGTCAATTAGATTTGAATTTTTTTTTAGATTAAGAAAAACCAGTTATGAAATGTCAACTGGCATGGTCGATGCTGAAATATCCCATTTTCCTTTAAAGCATCTGAAATCACTAAATTAGCAGTTGAGAGGGAAAATTTTCTCACCCTAAATCATTTTACTTAAATTACAGCAATTCTAATTAACAAATTTTCTTGCCCCCCCAAAAAAAAAAAAAATCACTGATCAGATAATATGAACTATTTGAATTTTTTCCCCTTTCCTAAAATCTGTTTTTGTTTTTTTCAGGACATGGAAAGAAAATTGTTGCAATATACTTCTCAACACAATGCCCACATGCGGCGACATGTAAATATGACTTGAGTTGTATGAGTTTACAAAAAATTCTTATTGTGGAAAAGCTCAATGGGGTGGGAGAATAGAAATTGGAAATGCAAAATGACTGACACAACTGTAAATTTAAGCATCCCATTTCTTTTTAATTATAGGAAACGAGAATAGTGAAACAATTTAAGGTACTTCTACACTCCTTGAAATAGATTTTTTTCCTATCATTCCCATCCCCCTTTTTTTAACTTTTCGCACCAAACACAAGTTCCTAATCTTTTAAGTCGAAAGAAAAGTTATTCCATTTGATCTCAGCACTATTTATTTGAGAAAATGGTGATTAACGAGTTACTCATACACTGTGACATTTGTTTAAAAAAAAAAAAGAAAGAAATCTTCACTAAAATAAAATTGGGTCACTTGATAAACTTAAGTCTCTCCCCCACCATTTCTTTGTTTGTTTACTTTTATTTCATTACAAAATAAAGAAATATGCAAATATTTCTTTATTACAAAACAAAGTACTCTCATTCTTTGAAATTAAAAAAAGGGAGTTTCCACGAACAGATAATATACTTATGAATTAAAACCACTGTATTACTACCAATCCTCAATTAATTGAATGTTTTATTTTTTTTAAATCACTGAGATTCTAGAAATAAATAAATGAATATTAACTAATTTTATTGTTTGTGTTTAAATTAATGAAACCAAGAAAAAAATATTGGGTTGGTAGTAATAGATACCCCCCCCCTCCCACTTGGATAAGTTAAATATTTTGAAGTTCTTTTCGTTGCTATAATTGGCTCAAATATAGATCTATATCTGACGACCTTTTTTCTTTTTTAGGCTGTCAACATGATGTTGATACCTCAAATTAAAATTGGCTGGACCAACTAATATGGACTTATCTGCTGTGATAATAGAAATTAGTTTTACATATAATTTATAGATAAAACAAAAGATCATATTTTAAAATTTATTTAAGAATTCATTTATAATTAGTTACAAAAATTAGAAAAATTTTCTTTTATTGGGGGTAGGCTTCCACAATCATGCCATGGCCCTAAAAGAGAGAAGAAAAAAAGGTTGGTTAACCCATTGCTTCATGAATTATTTTCATCGTTATTAAATCAGGAATGATTTGAGATTGTTTCTACTTACAATACCACCAGCTGCACATGCTGCTACCAAACCAAACTGTCCTCCTTCTTTGTGTAATCGGTTGGCAGCAGTTGTTACGAGACGAACTCCTGTTGCTCCAAATGGATGACCCAATGATAAAGAACCTCCCCATAAGTTGAATTTCGAAAGATCAGGAGCTCCAACCTTTAAAGGGAAGAGATTATTTGATAGGATTTATAAAGGGAGTTTGGAGAAGAATTGGAAATAGCAAAATAATTTTTTTTTAAACTTACTTTGGCTGTACGATTTAAATAAGTTGAAGCAAACCAATCGGAATCCATCGCTTTCAGGTTGGCAAGGATTTGTCCCTGAAGAAAAATGAAAAAAAAATTTAGGTTTCTATAATTTTTAATAACACAAATGTGGAATAAAAAAAAAAAAAAAAAATTCAGAACTTACAGCAAAAGCTTCGTGGTATTCAAATACACTGATGTCAGACATTTTCAGTCCAGCTTTCTCCAAAACTTTAGGTGTAGCATAAGTTGGGCTTCAAAAACAAAAACACACGTATCTTTAAGAAAACTTGGATATTGCTTCTCTTCATCATCTTGTTCTTTTTTTATACTCTCTAATTTTAAAGTGAGGCCAATCATTTATACACTAGAAAGAAAGCATTTTTAAAAGAAAACTCACTGCCATACATTTGATCCATTCCATCTGGGCTGGGGGAAAGGGAAAGTCAAAAGAAAATAGTTAATATATAATAAAAATTAAACAAGACAAATCTTCATTAAAAGCTGAGTGTTCAAAAATTGGCAAAAAATACCTTAAACTACCTCAGCAATTTTTAGGGTCTACAAATTCTGCTATGCAATAAATAATAATTTCAATTTTTTTGTAAAAATCCTCACAGCAAAAGAAAACGATGAATAAAAGTATTTTTTTCCCCCTCTTCTTTAATTGTTTGTCGTATTTAGTTAATTCGGTTGAAATGAATGTCTTGTAATGTATGGTATAATATTTAAAGAAAAAAAATCCGAATTAAATTTCTATTTAAATGAAAATGAAAATGAAAATGAATATCTCGTCACCCCAAGAGAAGTTGGTCTTTTGGATCCTGTGATACAAAAACATGCTCCCGTAAATAAGCAATAGGCTTTAAACCCATTTTCAGAGCCTTCTTTTCAGACATCACCAAACATGCTGAAGCTCCATCCGTCTACAAAAAACAATAACAAATCTTTTCAAATTATTTTAGTTTCTAAAAACTACATTTTTTTATTAATAATTCAAGTAAGAAACTATAATAATTTGGGTTTTTTAAGATTAGTGAGGATATTTAAATGATTTATCTTGACTAGTCTGTTCAATTTTAAGTTGTCATTGAAAGGTTTTCAGGATTATGCCTCAGTTGATTGTTGTTACCAAGGTTAAGAGAGAGAATATTGCTTTTAATCAGTTAAGCAACCAATATAATAATTATGTACAGGGAGTTAGTTGGCCTTTGACCCCAAGAGGGGTTCATCCGCCCTTTGGAAAGGTCTTGTTTTTAACGCTTCAGTGAGACTAGCCACCCTCCTCACCAGACAAAGCTGGTGCGGGAATCAGTTTAGTCGCCGGTAACCCGACCAATGGAACAGGTAGTATTGGATTACAAGACCTAGTATTTTGTAATTTTAGTCATATCGGTGACACCAGAAATATGTAACCATAAAATTAAAACTGAGATTAAGGGAAAAGAACATAAAAATATCAGTTATTTAATAGATTTTATTAAGTTTATTATCCATTTTTGTATTAAGTTAAATAAAATTACCAACACTGAAATTGTTTGGTTTTCACATCAATATTTAGGCCAAATAAGATTTTTCAGTGCGTTTTTATTTAAAAACTTTCATGCCAAATCAGCCCAAAAATTTTGATTCAGATCAAATTTTTGGTATGAGTATTTAATAGTTATCGACAACTTTCAGTGAATTATTCTTTTTGATATTTATAAAAGAATGAAAAATCGACCTACCCTAATATATGATGGACTCTCCCGTCGATTTCGACGTATGAGGATCATCAAACCATGTATGGCCGTCAGACTTACAGAGATTTGTTTATAGTGGTGAAGGCTTGTGTAGTACCATCCACACTTCGAACTGCTGATTACACACAGTTTGGTGCAAGTATTTGCCACATGAACAACAGACCTAAGGTTTTTACTTCAGAGTTTACCTTCTAGATGCCTTAGCAAAGACTAAGGGTGCATCTACCCAGTGGTTTAATTGTGCCCCCAGACACTAACCTTGGTATTCATAATGGTGATCTAATGGGAACCAGAGTGTCCAAAACTAAGGGACAACATTTTAAAACCTAACCGTAAAAAGCTGAAATTTTGACAACTGGTAGTCGTTATCATCCATAATATACTAAAATTTGAACCCTTTGTATAGAATAGAAAAATAATTATAACATTTATTTATTTTCAAATTTGGAACGTCCAAAAGTAAGGGACAAAATAGAGAAAAACAATGTAAACAGCCAAAAAAACAATAAAAATACA
>JAYKTE010016126.1:0-15800 GCA_036873565.1 Xipholeptos notoides
AACTTGTCTGAATAATGATATTCTTTCTAAATATATATATATATATATATATGTGTGTGTATATATATATATATATGTATTTGTAGAGATGGAGAGGGATATAGATAAATATATTTTTGTTCTATATAGTCCGTTTCTTTTGTATTCTAGAATTATCTGATGTGCTCAAGATGAAACCTGCCATGTAAAGCATTTTTGAATCTATTAGAGACTACTTCACATACTTAGAGTTATGTAACTCTCTCTTCAAGCGAAAAATGTATTATTATTTCATGTTGTGAGATTATCTTTTATTCAAATTGTATTTCAAATTTGGTAAATTTTTCTTTAGTTCTTCTGGTGGGTTTTCCCGTGTTAGGTGAAACACAATCGATCCAGCTTCCCTACATGTTTTAAACTACTGCACAATTATACACATGTATATAAATATATAAGTGTAACGTGGTAATAAGCTACAGGGGAGTTTGAAGTACTGACATTGTGCATTTTGAGCAAGCAGTATACTGGTGAAGTGGAGGTCACATGACCAAATGTTGGTAAGTGTATTGCAGAATCCTGTCAAATATTCCAAATGTTGGCCTTTGTTTATAAAATAGGGTTTAACAGAGAGAGAGAGATAGAGAGAGAGGGCCCAGAGCGAAAAAAACTTCAGGTCTGGGTGGCGTGTCCGCTTTGTTATAATAATCAAGACATCGATAGCTTATTGCCAAGCGAAGCAGAGAGTATAAAAGGCAAAATAGCTCTACAGCTTCAATTCAAGAATTATTGTACTTGTGTGTGTCTGCGTTTGTGTGTGAGTTAACACAAAAACTCAGCTGTTTCTCCGCTTGAATAAAACGAATAATTTCATTAAAAAATTGTGTGATTTCTCTTTCAATTAATATCAGACTGTGGATTCCACACAACGAATATTTTGGTGCATTATACAACTTTAGTGTATGTATGTGCTTATATGTTTTTGTGTGTGTCTGTTTGTGCGCATATTTCATGATTCCTGTGGTTGAGGGGCGGTTTCCATATCCTTCAAACATTTTGCAATGAGATTAATTATCATCGAGTTTAAATGCAACTTTCGAATAAATTTAAAATTATGCAATGTCACGAATTTCGTTATTTGCAAATATATTAATTTGGATTTGTACATCAAATTTCATATAAAACCCTTATATGAAACTAGCAGAGTAGCTTGGTGTTGCCCGCGCAACTCAGTGAATGTTTGCAATAGCCAAAATATATATATACATTTAGATTAAATTAAAACGTTATGATTCAACGCAAAATCTTCTAAAACTTTTAACATACCACCGGACACCTGTTTATATCTTTCTTGATCGCATCAATAGCACGCAATGTTGTTAACTTTTAAAGTTGGTTTTCTCAACGGAAATGAAAGGAAAAGGAACAATTTCTTTAATTTATGTTGTCGTTTTTAGTGAAAAAGAATACATTTTGTTGGTTAGAAATTCTATTTTAATTTTGGTTGATTACTTTTGGTCCAAATATGTTGCTAATTGAATTGTCCCTGAATTTATAAAATTCTAGATTTCGTACTTCAAACATCATCTAACAAAGATCTGGGAAATTTAAATGAGCATCATATTTGACGTTTAAAATCATCGCCAAAAAAATATCTTTGTTATCACTAATAACAAAACGTAAATTCTACAAGTATTATTCTGACTATTGTTCTCATCGTTATTATTTTCTGTTTCACTCAGTTTCGGCCGAATTACCCTTTGATCTGCCTTAAATTGACTCATATTGTTTTTAGATCTAACTATTTTTTAAATTTAGTGTTGGTTTTATTTCGAAAAATAAGAAAATATAACTTAAATAAAACATGTTTTAATTGAATATCTGTTGGAAAACCTTATATTCTTCTAACAATCATGATCCTCTACCGACTGGGCCTTTAAAACCTCTAAAGTTTATTCAAACTCCTTAAAAACCTGTTTTTTAAACGTGCATTAGATTAAATAAGTCCGTTTGGTTTATTAATGTACATTTGAGTTTGAAATGAATTATATTTGAAAAATGAATGTAATGTGTAAAGGTAAAATACTTTTTAATATAAATTCTAAATGTTATTTTTAAAGGGGCATATATATTAGTAAAATAGTATTGAATTTTTATACTAGATTATCAAGTTGTAAATTTAGATTCACTTATAATAAATCGATTAGGAAATCTGATACAAATATAGACCCAGAGTTGAACTTAGCTCGCCGAGTTCGATACTTATAGTGCTTCTTCTTCTGTTAATATCATAATCTATTCATAATGATTCTTCTCTTTAGAAAGATGAAGACAAAACAACCAAAGAAAATAAGACCAAACTATATATTCATCTAATACTTTGTTGTGTACGTCTTTAATTAGTAGAAACAAGGTCATGTAAATTTAATCTTTTTCATTAAGAAGTCACTGGGGTGTTTTTTTTCTACAGAATAAATCTTTATCATTCAATTTTGACTCTTTCAATTGACTGATTAACTGTCATCAATAGTGATTTGTTTTGTTTGTTTTTGGTACTGTATTTTTTATTAAGTGCTTCCTCATCCATCATTGTCTTGCTACCTCTACTATACCCCATAATTACTGCTTTAGAGAATTACTAAGAAGTAATATTTAGTGATAACAAAGTCTGACAATTATGAATGAGAGAGAAAAATAGAATAGAAGATAATCAAAATAATAAGAACAATTAAGATAGTAAGAAAAAAAATGAAATTTTCTAAAAAAAATGACCAGTATTAAGTCGAGATTTACATTGTTTTAATATTGTTATATCGTATTTATAACATAATTAATTTAGACAAGATTTAGGATTAATACAATGTTTTATTAACAACTGGGATCTCTTCGTGTGGGAACTCGCTGCTCTAAGATATATTATAAGAAAAAGAATAAGAACAACCGCAAGAATTGGAAAACTGCAAGAAATCGATGTGAAAAGAAAAATATTCTTGCTACAGAGTATCACACTCATGAGGACTGCCGACATAATCAGGAAAGTATTGCTCCATAAAAATTAAACCCTTTCTAATGGATACAGAATTGAAAAAAAAAAAATGAATGAACGAGGAGAGGAGCTTGCAGCCACCGACTGCACGGGATGGGCAAGATGAAACTTACTGTTAATCTTCCTTCAGAAGGCACAACAAGGTATTGTCAAAATCTAGATGTTGCGGATTCTAGGTGTGAGAGATGCATATAGCAGAGTAAAAACCCGAGAAGAGGCACCATATAGTCTTTGAGTGGATTGAAGCAGTATTCAGTATGAGCATCAAAAGTTGTTGTTACTCTGATCCCAGTGTAAACTGTTGCTCATGAACATCATTTACATTTATTGTAATATCATTAAGAGAGTCAGGGGTGGTGAAATTGGATTGGTTCGGTGTCAGTCGGTTTCTTCAACTTTCGGAAGCGTTGGGCGATCTCGGTGTGATTCTGAACGTGGCGTAACCGATGAAGGCCACGTCTTGTTTTTCAGAGTCCTATAAATTGTAGTAATAAAGTTTGGACGACCAATATTTCCGTCTCTGTTGTTGAGAAATTGATTTACAGCCTTTTTAACAGAACATCGAAATGAGATGGAAAAAGGACCGGTGACAGAAAAGACCAGGTGTATAATTGACGACTACAAGGTAAGGAACATTTGGGGATCAAGCAAAGGACTCCTCCCAGCCAGCACCACCAGCAGCAAAGACACCTTCGAATGCAAGGAGAACTGCCTTGTCGGACCCGAGAAAGTTTGTAAGTAGCCGCAAACTATTTACTTATAGATTTTTACAATGTTCAGCATTATACAACCCCCTTTCCAGTTCAACACCTTTAGTGGAGCAGCAACAGAGGACCCTTTCGGAATCTTAATACGGGAGTTGGAATCCCAGTCAATCCGTTTACGTTCACATTTGAACTAATTCTATTGGGAAATATATGAATACCAAATTTCACTACAGCTATGGATTAAATAGTGTGCACTATGTTTTTTAACTACGTGTAGGTAAAAGAACATTTATCAAAATTGATTCCTATCGGCATTTAATGACCCTTAAAAACTTGATATGCCGTAAAACACAAACAAGAACAAGATACGAAAATGAAGGGCACTTCAAAAAATGAATGAAAAATAGCTGTTGTTATCAAAGGTCGATTGTGCCTATCAAAAAAGTCTATTTGCAACCGCAAATATTTATTACCCGTCTTTTTGATCATATATCGAAACTAATGAAATATTAACTCTAATCCTAATCCTAAACCTTAAGTCTAGCTCTAACCCTAATTTTAACACTTACCTTAACCCAAACAACCCAAAAATATTGTCTTTTTTTCTTTCGTTGAAAAAAGAACTTCTTTCTTTTCTTAAAAATAAAAATTGTTGGTTTCATAAAATAAAAATTTCAAGATTTTTTTATAAAATTACATTGACCACATTTACCTAACTCGAACCCGAACCGTCTACATGACTGGCGAACATTTTACCCGTGCCAAACATTCTATCTCTGATCCAATGTAAAACGTTTAGAAAATGCGATATAAAAAGTAAATGAAATTGTTAAATGCGATACTACAAATATATTTTTTTTAAATAGAGGCGCAGCCGACTGCATATAACCATCACATGAAAAAATAGTGATGAGAAAAAAAAGAGAAGCAACAGGGAAAAGGGGGTTAAAGAAACATAAAGAGAAAAAAAAATGAAGACTAAAACATTTCAAACAATAAAAAACGTATATTTTGACGATATCGTGTGATGAGAACCATGGAAGGAAGAAATAAAGCAGGATTAGAACGAGAAAGTATGGTAGGACGACGGTGATAAAAAAGATAGGTAATCCGTTTATTGTCTAAAAAGAAATTATTTTAGTGTTTTTGATTCAGTATTAGCACTTTGTGTTTTAGATTGGATGATGACGATAGAAATAGCGATAGATAAACTGTTTTATGGTGATTGATGTCCGGTCTCCAGGAGGGGAAAGTCATTAATGTAACTTTACCACCTTCTGCTTTGGGCGACACTCGTCTACCACACTTTCTCATATAGTATTCTCTTTCTCTTGCTGTATCTTAGTTTCTCTTTTTCTGTCTCCGTTTGTCTATCGATCACTTTATGTTCTTTTTTTTTCTCTGCTACGTTATCAAAAGACAATTTTTATATCGAACTAGAAGTATTGTTATGCCTTACTCGATGGGGGATTTGATGCTCCTTTTGTGCTCATTTTGATATGTATTTTCAGAGATTCTCAGATTTTGAGAAAACTGCCGTAACTTTTGAAATCCGAAATGTATTTTAGTACCCTACAGTTATATTGACACCTGTGTTATGTACATGTGTCAGAAGCACAGATGCATCATTGAATGCTTCAATGCAAAAAAAATTGAACAACCTTCACTGCCTATTGAACGTTTAGGAAGCCAATATCGTTGATGTCAGCACAGTTAGGCAATGGGTTGATCGATTTCAAAGTGACAACGGTGATTTGGGTGACAAAGTGCGCTCCGGATGCCCATGTAGAACGGCTGGTTTGACGTTGGCAAAAGTGCATTTTTTGTGACTATGTAGAAAAAATAACTTCAGCAACACAAATGACCCATGTAGCCCATCACAGAGAAGTCGCTTCGGGCCCGCAACGAATCAATTTTTAAAAAGACACTTTTATATGAAACTAGAGTATTACCCTGCCTTTCTGGGGAATGCTGTGGTGAGGCAATATAATTGCCGCAGTTTAATCAGGGGTGTGGCAACTGTTTTTACCGCCCTGGTTGGTTTTAAGATTTGCTTCCCCACGCCAGCTAGCCGTTGATAATCCGTTAACTTTCAAAATTCCTAAAATATTTATTTTCATAGAACTACAATCAATCATCTAATTTTATACTATTTTATGCTATTCGTCCTATACGTTCATCTTATCACAGTACCGTATACATATACAGTAGTCATCGTCAAGGAAAACCAAATGTTTTTCAAAACAAAAAAACGTATGATTCAAATTATGAAAAAAAATTCTGAAATTAAATTAACTGGCTCTGTTATATTTTGTAACATTTTCTATTTTCACTCCCTCAAAAGCCCTTAAGCCGGCACGAGCCTCCTGGGGCGGACCCCCCCCCCCCCGCCCCTTTGGTATGCCACTGAGTTCAATAAAAAAAACTTTCAATTTTCAAGAAAGAAAGTGTTTTAAGAAAAAAAATGGAATTAGAGAAAAGAAAAGAGATCAAAATTAGCACCTAAAACGAATCAAAGCAACATTGAGTAAGGGGGTAAATAATACTAGTGTATTTATAACAACTAGCAGAACCTGTGGAAATTACACAATAGTTTGAAATTTTTAAACACACTCCAGCAAGAACTTTCTGATCACATGAGCAAACAATTATAATGTTGTTATCTTTCAGTAGAAAAAATCAGTGGAATATATTATAATCAGACTGTTTTAAAAAAATAGCTGTAGATATTATTACAACAAATAGAACTTCAGTGGAAGCATCACTTTTTCCCAAATATCTTAATTTAGAAAAATTGTAGCGTCTGCCGTTTGAGTGAATTATTGCTGTCTTTTATTAACTACGTAAAAATTATTAATATCCATTATTTCATAACAACTTTTGGCTTTGCTAGAAAGATAAAATCATAAATTTTATAGAAGATAAAGAGTGCATATAAAGGGAGGTAATTCGTTTCTCTCTACCTACTGCTTATCATGATGATGGATTTTGTTACACCGTATAAGCAAATTAATATATAGATATTTGTTATTTATGCTAAATGGAGAAACTGTCATACTGATATAGTTCCTGCTAATTACCAGCTGTCAACGAAGATGAATGGAAACTAAATAAGATTGATATACCACATATTTGATCATTCCTAATAATAAACTACGTTAACACGCATTCAAGTAGAAACTCATACGTGAGTAGTTCCAAAAGTAACGCGTCCTATTTTTTAAATTTTCTCTCAAAAAGTCGAAGATCTATAAAGACGAGGTGATACAAGGTGCCTTCAATACGTGCCCAGGTTTGTTTTGTATAGGCGTTTAAAATTGTAGTAATCTCTTGAAAATTCATCATTTTATTGCTATACATATCATGAGATTACTGAACAATCTTTATGAGTTCAGGCTCTAATGAACAGCTACTGCACGAATTGGAATATACCCTAAAGCCTGATTGCCACAGCTGGTGAATTTGAAAAATGCAATCTGGATGTGAGGACACTTTAGAAGAAGGATATGCAATAAAACATTGGAAAAAATGCCACGGAGTCTCATATGTGTATTATCAATAACATTTCTCATACGAAAAAGTCTGGAAACTTATTGAAAACACCTCGTACTATTAAAACGAGCAAATATTTTGGTTCCTGATTTTAATTTTTCTACATAGTCACCATAATTATCAATGCACTTTTACCAATGATGAACAAGACAGTTCAGTTTTGCGCCCAGACGTGCTTTGTCATTACAAACTCTGACATCAACAAATCCATCTCCTAACTATGCTGTGATCAAATAAACATTTAACAGTCTCCTGTGAATGTTGACCGGTTCAATTTTTTATGCATTGATGAATTCAACCATGCTTCTCTGCTTCTGGTGTACGTCCATTGCTGTTGTTTCTTTCTTAGAGTCTTAAACCGTCAATATATGAAACAGATAGATGCAACCTTCAGGTTACGAATACCTAAAATTCAATAATCATACAAAATAAATTTTCAATGGCATGTGATCTATTTGTGCAGAATAATAAAAATATTCGTTCAACATATTTATTCTTTTAATTTAGAATTAATGTCTGTCATATAGTATTGAAATGTAAAAAGGCGTTCAGAATAGCAATCCGACAAGTGACAAAAAATGCAAATAAAACAAAAGACCGCATTGTCATTGGCTGAAATCTTTGTCCCGTTTACTCTCATTGGCCGCCAAGCACTTACTAGGTAGCTTAAGGCATGCGATTAGCGAGAGTGTTGTGACGCCTATCGAACTCTAAAGTCTGTACATTAGTCGATTTCCCTATATGTTTCAGTCTCAATTCGATCGTGTCTTCTCTTCCACATGGAAGAGGGGGGGCTTTAGGAATGTTATAGAACCAGTGGGTGCGGTAGGCTGTTATTTTTGTTGTTAGATTGTTCAAATCCGGAACAATTTCTTTTTTTGGATTTGAAATATTTTACTGATTTTTTTTTTAGAAAGTTGGGTTATTGGAGAATTTATGTAGTAAACAATGAAATACTTTATACTTGTTGTTTTGCTCGAATCTTTTATTTAAGGATTAGGTTTTAGGGGAGAATTCAGTTTTGACTGAGGGGTGTTGCCCGTAAAGGTCATGGTCGAGAACCTCAAATTTTGGAGGGGGCACTTGACTAGCCGAAGCTGCTATTCTCTCAATGTACCCTTATTGGGGCGTCAGAAATGAAAGAGAGAGCTTTTACTTACTTCATCGGTTGGGAGCCGTGTCGGGCGCCATCTTTGTTGACTTACCGACACGTGGTTTGAAAGGCCTGTCTGCTCCGTTCGTTGAAGGGCTGATGTCGTCCTGGCCCTTCCAACTTCTTGAGAGAGGTGGTTCTCTGCATCCCCCCTGGTCTGAAAGTTAAAGACGAAAACGATACCGAAGACCAGGGGTAGATTTTATGGGCTTTATTTAGGACGTCCTTCCCACATCGCAATCAGAACCTCTCTCTTTGACCAGCTGACTCTGACTGCCTGACTGCCTGACACCTTCCGGTCCGTGACGTCACGACCACCCACAATCCCCTTAACCGGACGTTGCTGTCATATCTGGTCAAAACCGGGGGAGTCCGGTCTCAACACCCTATATTTTTACATCAATGGTTCCAATCATAAAAACATTTAATATTTTTATTGAAGAAAACTTTGTTTGTATGATTCCTCACCAGGAAGCAAGGACACACATAGCCATACACACACACTCAACACACAACACATATACGCACAAGTAACAAAAGGAGCCTTACGCGCCAGACCAATGGCTGCAGCGGGAGCCTAGATGTGTACCCTAAAATGTGGGGGTACCCAGGAAGACAGGATAGATAAGTCTTGACAATGGTATATCACCAGAAGAATGGCAGAAGTGGGTGGGTGAGCTGACAAAGAGAAGGCCATCTCCGACGAATGAGGCATAGAGCAAACTGGTGTTGTGGCAACGCAGGGGTACCTGAGGCACAGCGATGGTATGGTAACGTCACAGGAATGCAGTGGTATACAGAACTCGTTTTTGGCCACGGTGGCACTTGTCGGGTTGTTACTCTTCGTATATCAAAAAATAAATTATATAAAAACAAAGGAAAATGAAAACAGTTTTTAAAATGTCATAAAATTAAGTGCCTACTCCCTGGACAATTAAAATCAAGATTCCTTCTTGACAATAGATGAAAGGGATTTTTTTTAATGTTGGTTTCTAAGTTTTCTGTCCAAAGAAGGAAAAAATAAATAGAGACAGATAAAAATTATAGATTCTTGGAGCGTCTGATGAAAGACAGACAGGTCAATTAGTTGATTAATTGATTGATTAATGGATAAAAATGATACCCGATGCTGAAATGTATCATTTACTGTATATGAAAGTGAAATACTTTGAATAAAACTAAAATAGATAGATAAAATTATTGGGAGAAAAAAATGTTTCAATTAATTTAATGAGTAAATTAATTTCCTTTATATAAATCGGTTCTTTATTTAGATGCTAATTTGAAAGTGAATGCAGATAATAAAATAAGATTAAATATAATGGATTTGTTAGTTACAAAATGGCGGATGCGGTAAAAGTGGGATTTACCTAGTTTACTAATTTTAATGACAACTAAAATATTGGAAAGCTTAATCAATATAAAACGTATAATAGACATTCATTTTTTGTATCTAACATTATAAAAATTGTCTCAAGGTCTTTTTATCTATTTCTATAATCGTCTTTTTAGTTCTTAGTCTTTCATTTCTCTGAAAAATCTTTATTGCAATTCTTACAATGTGATATAAGCCCATGTACAAATATTGTCTTTTATCCCATTTGATTGATTTCAGTAAAAAAAATGTTTAGTGCAGAAAGCTGCGTTTGAAAATGTCAATTTGGTGTTTTTTATTTATTTATTAAACAACTATCTATTTTAAAACCTAGAAAACTCATTTCTAATAGTTTATTTAATTGAAAGAAAGAAGTACCTACTAAATAATTTTTTAATGGGTTGAAAGAAGTAAGTAAGAAAATTCGTTCCCTCGATGGAAAGAAAGAAGTAACAATAATCCTTTTCTGTATAGCATTTTTATCAGCGCTCTCTAGTAAATTGACCTTCATATTAAAAACACGAGAACGAATATTTTCCAAAAAATGAGAAAAATGATATCATTTAAATAATCAATTAAAAAACCTAATTTCTTAAACATTTATTTTCCACAAATTTTCATACATGTTTTACAAGTTTTGACATTGATAGTGTGATATTGATTCCGAAAACCCGGGTAGATGAAGTCCCTCAACTCAATGAGAGTAACCTATCTAGGTGAACAGAAAAACTGATTCTAAAAATCTCAAAAATATTATGAACACATAAGATTAGCCTTGTGCCTAACTTGGTTTGGTTAGGCACAAGGCCAGTTTATGTGTTCATGATATTTTTGAGATTATATATATATAACATTTTACCATTGTTAATTTAAAAGAAGACAACTCAAAAACTGTTGCCTAATCTAGTAGTCAATTCTAATGTTACATTTCGTGGTCATAAGAAAAGTCAGATCTTACTAAAGAGAGCACAAATGATTTTTTTCTTTCTAAGTCTGATTAATTAGGATACTTTGATGTTAAAACTAATGACCTCGTCATTAGTGGACTTTATAATTATGTCCTTGTACATAAAATGGAATGTTACAATACGGTTTATTAGACCACCTAATAAAGTTGTTTATTCGCAACACATAGAGACATCAGTGCTCTAGTCGAGCTAGTTCAAAATGCATACCCAATTCGAATTACACCAATTATAATGGGCCGGTGTTTAGGACACCGAACTGATGTTTATCCAGTACGCATTCCAGAAAAATACTTTCTTGTGTAACCGTCCTGATGAGCCGTGAACGGCAAAACAGGCCTTTTATTTACTATAGCAAACCGAATTTGTTCCAGGGGTCCGAATAACTTATATATCAATATCCAATAGATACAGCTCTAAAACTGTTGCTACGAGCATAGCATTATGTATGTGGGTGTGTTACAATAGTCATTTGCCTGTCAATTTAACTGCGGTGTACTAAAATAATTTTTGGCTTTCAAAAAATTGCTGCAGTTTTCTTAGAAAAGAAAATCTTTTTTTACAAAAATGCACATATTAAAACGAGCACAAAACGAGTATAAAAGCAACTCACGTGCAATACTTGTAGTATATAATGAAAATAATTAAATCCTGGATAGTATCGATCTTATAATTGTAAATTTAATGTCTACACACAAAAAGTATGTCCCAAATAACGGCTTAATCTAATATTCTCCAAACAAAAACATCTAATTAATAATAAAAAAAATAGTCACGGATTAATGCGAGTGACAAAGGAATGCATCAATCACATAAAGTTCTTTTAATATCAATAGTGTAAATCGAAACGTTCATTGTTTCGATTGCACTAAAATACAATAGTGTCTACATCTGAATACCGAGCTTATATCGCAGACACCATTTAATTTCTATTGATAACATTTTGGGGCTTGGCTTATAATATGTATAAAATCGAAAGCAATAAAATCAAAATCAAATGAAAAATACAATAAAAAGAAGACAAAAGATTCGGAACGACTATTGTGATGAAATTGAATATTTTCAATTATCGTAAATATCACCAATTTGAAAATAAAAATTGTAAACAATATTATGGAAAAAAAGACTGAGAAAGTGAAAAAAAAATCATTGAATAAATCGTTTAAAGAAGGCAACAAAAATAAGAAATAAGTAATACGTAGTAAAAATAAATGTAGAAATAGAACAAATACAAGATTGTCTTATTTCTCACAGGAGGGGGTATGGTTTTAACTTTTGTCACGACTATTGTATTAAAAGATGTGAAAAATGCCAATTCTAAATAATAATTTTTATTAAAAATAGTACTTTATTTAATCGTTTATTCTATGTTTTAACATGTTCGCGTTCCCAGCGGTAAAACTTGAAACTTGAAGAGACTCTGAGCGAAACCAATAGATGTTTTTCTTTCTAATAATTTTTCAATATTATTTTCCTTTAAATAATAACTTCTATCACCCTCATTGTCTGCTCATTTTCGTCTTTGATATGATTTTGTACTTAAATTTTTTTTAAATGGCAGATATACGAGGGTCGTTTAAATTTTTTTTCAAATGTTGGGGGGATACGTAGACGTGTGTGATACCACTAAAACGAGTGACATCTTGAATGCATAAGTTTAGTCATCATAATGTAATTTTCAGTCCCTTCTGGTCCATTCGGGTACATAGAATGAAAACGTGAAGGCAGTACTTATGGAATTAGTCTTGCATATTTAATATATTTATTCAGTAAAAATACTCTTGTATTTGGCACTATGGTCATGACATTTTGGAGGAATAGGAATTAAAACTTTGAATTTTTCCTCGCTAGTTTTTATATATCCTTTACTCGGCACATTCATGGCACATTTACTTATTTCCATCTTATAAAAGTTCAATGCATCCTTTTAAAGACATAAAACCAACTTGCCAAAATACCATTTTGCTCTATGGACTATCCTTTCTTAAAATATCTCCGATGATGCTGGGTTAAATTTTGTATATATACAAGTTGTTGTAGAAAGGGAATGGAGCAGAAAATTCCTACAAAATGTTATAAACTGTACTCTAACACATTTAGATAGCTATTGTTATTAATGTTTACTACCCAGAACTATCAGAAGAAAATAAAATCATTAAACATACTCTAAATGACAGGAAATTGTATGGTAAATTTGTTTTGTAAAGAATTAGACGTATATGATGTGTTCTAAGTAAGAACTCGATAAGCGCTAAAAATTAAAAAAAAAACGTGAAAGAGAAGAAAAATACAAGTTTACAACAGAACGCACTATGATTGGCTGAAAATATGTGCCGTGCCCAGTACACTCTCATTAGCCGCCAGTCGCTTGCCGGTTAGCTTAAGGCATACGATTGGCGAGAGTGTTGTGGCGCTTGACGGATTTTACTCCCAAGAGTGTACATTAGTCGATTTGTACTCATGTTTCAGTGTTAATTCGACCCTGTCTTCTCTTCAACGTGGTGGAGGAGGCTTTTGGAAATACAATACTTTAAATGGTTCGGATTTGGCCACGGTGGCGCTTGTCGAGTTGTTACTCTCAACGCTTTATATGAAACATTTGCTATTCTAAAAAGACTATTATGAAACATATACTTTTTAAAAAAGATTTTATGGAGTCTTATTGTTTAGTTCAATATATTTTTAATCATACCA
Source organism: Xipholeptos notoides (assembly GCA_036873565.1). Taxonomy (NCBI): domain Eukaryota; kingdom Metazoa; phylum Mollusca; class Cephalopoda; family Idiosepiidae; genus Xipholeptos; species Xipholeptos notoides. The sequence continues at coordinate 13,469 of JAYKTE010016126.1, forward strand.
TCCAAAAGTATATTATGGAAAGTTCACTAAGGTGATTGGGTAGGCAGTCGGACTTAAGAATTGTAATAAGCGAACCCCAGTCGTTCCGTTTAGATTCATAATTTGACTAATTTCCTTCGGAAAGGTATAAATCACAACATTCCCTCCAGATAGTGATTAAATAGTGTATATTGTGCAATTAAAAAAAACAACAAAAAAACAAACGGAACGTTTATCAAAATTGATTGTTCTTGGCATTAAATTACCTAAAATGGTTGATATGCCATAAAACAAAACAAACAAACAAAATTATATCTATAATGATAATCATAATACTAATGATAATCAAATCAAATATATTCTTACGTTTGATATTTATTATTCTCACTATGACAATAGACCTATTTTGAGTGAAGTGTGTTGGAGTATAATATAGATAGAATAAAATATCAATATGTTTGCCATTATTTAAAGTACACAGAGTTCATATTGGTATTTTCGTGAAATACAGACAATGACGAATGAAAAAAATGAAGAATCGAATCTGGATAATAACGCAGTTTGAAGGTAATATACAAAAATAAGAAAAAAACTTACACACGCATGAGCAAACACACACCATCCATAAGTAAAGAGAGCAAAACAAAAGATTTGAAATATAAAATTGCATAAATTCTTGTAAACGAATTATCTCTCTAACAGCAAATGAAACATTCGAGAAAAAGCCAAAGAAGAATTTTCAGCTGAAGAATAAAGAGATAAAAGATAGATCAGTTTGCGTTCATATTTGGACCAATACCCTTGGGAAAGTTATTAATCTGAAATATACCGTGAAACAAAATAAACAAAGAGAGAGGAAAAAGAAAAAGGATATACAGATAGAGATTTGGAGAAAGAGATAAAGAGAGAGAAAAAACAGAGAGAAAAAAGAGAAAGATGAGGCGGGAAAGAAAGAAATATATAGAAAATATATAGAGATAAACAGAAAAGAGTGATACAAAGAGAGTGAGGGGGGTAAATGGTAAGGTAAAAAGAGAGAAATAGAGTGATAGAGAAAGAAAGATAAAATGAATGAAATGCATGTACAGATTTCGGGAAAGCGATGGAGAGAAAAAAAGTTACAGATAAAGAGAGAAAGTAAAATTGACTTACTTGTTTAGCGGCAGATCAACATTTATAGGTTATTTAATACCGGATTCGGTTTGGGTATTTGTATATGGGTTTTATAAGAGGATTTTTTTCTTTCTTGAGAAGGATTTAGATAAACTACGGTTAATGTTGTAGACTAAGCCAATGTTTTTTTGGTTTTTTTTAATTGTAGAGAGAGTTTAGATTTTAGTGTATAGTCTTATTTCTTTTATGAATTTTAGAGTTTTCTTTGGGTTGATATTGTTGAATAGTTCTTTCAAGTCATTTTCATATGTTTAGATTTTTTAGTATAGTCTTATTTCTTTTAAAAATTGTAGAATTGTGTTTGGGTTGTTATTAAAATAGAGAGAAATACGTAAAAAATGATACAAGAGAAAGATTGAGAAAGAAAGAGAGAGTGATGAATAGAGAGATAAAAAAAGAGAAATTAAGGGAACAAATAGAGAAGTAAATAAAGAAAGAACAATGTTTGTAGCGATGGAGAGAGAGAAAGAGAAGAACTGATAGATAGAGAGAGAAGAATCTAAATGAAAATAAAGAGAGGGGGAAAATAAAGATAAAATAGTCAGATTTGGATATATAAATAGAGAGAGAGAGAGAGAGAGAGAGAGAGAGAGAGAGAGAGAGAGAGGGAGAGAGAGAGAAGTACATAGATAGTCGCTACTTGCTTCAGAGATGGGTTGATTGAGAGAAAGATATATAAATAGATATATTGATGGAGAGATAGAAAGAGAGATAGATAGTTGGATAAATTGATAGATAAATAGATACTTGATTAAAAAATGAATTGATTTAGAGAAATATATATAAATATATAGATTGATAGAAAGGTCGAAAAGGAGAGATATATATGTAGATAGATACTTGATTCAAAGATAGAATGATTGATATATATATATATAGATATAAGATAGATAGATTGATAGAGAGATCGAGATTGAGGTCGAGAGAGGGATAAATAGATAGAGAGAAAGAGATAGACAGATACTTCATTCAAAGATGGATTGATTGATAGAGAGATATAGATATATAGATATATACATTGATAGAGAGATCAATATATATATATGTATATTAGTCTTCGCGCGGAGGTGCGAGACACAAAATGTTTCTTTAATTTCACAGATGTAATATATATATATATATATATAGATAGATAGATAGATACTTAATTCAAAGATGAATTGTTTGAGTGATATATATG